>PVKV010028064.1:0-25513 GCA_004027835.1 Alouatta palliata | reverse complement strand
CTGGGTTCAAGCAATTCTCCTGCCTCAGCCTCTCGAGTAGCTGGGACTACAGGCACGTGCCACCATGCCCAGCTAATTTTTGTATTTTTAGTAGAGACGGGGTTTCACCATGTTGACCAGGATGGTCTCGATCTCTTGACCTCGTGATCCACCCGCCTCGGCCTCCCAAAGTGCTGGGATTACAGGCGTGAGCCACCGCACCCGGCCCTTATTGTATTTTCTATCCTTCAAGCTCCTCAGAAAACCCAAGCCCAAGGACATATTCATTCATTCATTCATTCACTCAATAAATATTTTATTCCCTCTTCAGTTTCTTCAGTCTCCATCACCACCACCACCAATGATCTGCCCACTTTAATAAACTCTAATGGCTTGATACATAAGGGTCACAATGCCAGTGATCTCAGGGGGCCCTGCCATGGGTCAGAAGTGTGTGTGGTGTGCCAGGCAGGTACTCTGGTGACAATGAAGGCCATTCTCTCTCCAGGGACTGTGTCTGTGTGTCTCGCCAGTCAGTCTCTCACTGTTGCCCCCATGATCCGGCCAATGGTCTTCATCAGAAATGCAGGCCCCAAACCACCCAATTTGTCCATTTTTTTTTTAAGAAAAGCTAGAAGTTTTCATTTTATGTGAATTTTAGCAGCCTAAACTCTTTGTAGGTTATAATCCATCTGTGGGGCCAGGCGCAGTGACTCATGCCTGTAATCCCAGCACTTTGGGAGGTCAGGAGTTGGAGATCAGCCTAGCCAACATGGTGAAACCCTGTCTCTACTAAAAATACAAATATTAGCCAGGTGTGGCAGTGGGTGCTTGTAATCCCAGCTACTTGGGAGGCTAAGTCGGGAGAATTGCTTGAACCTGGGAGGCAGAGTTTGCAGTGAACTGAGACCGAGCCACTACACTCCAGCCTGGGTGACAGAGGGAGACTCTATCTCGGAAAAAAAAAAAAAAAAATCCATCTGTGAGTCAAAGGCGGGGCATGGACTAGCCGTTTATAATCCCTCTCATGCCTTGTTCCCTCATCATTCAAATGGGGATAAGAAAAGTTACCGTGAGATGTAAGCGAGTTCATGTTTGTGAAGCATTCAGAGCCAGGCCTGATACAGGCAGCAGCTGCTCTCATTCTTATAGATTTTTACTGAATCTTTCAGCTTAGTCTTGTTGACACAGCTCAGTGCTTGCATTGGAGTACACTGGGGCCTCGCTCCCCAGCCCTGTGGTTGGAGACACCAAAGTCCCTCACTCACATTAAAAAACTCAAAAAGGAGAAACTTCACTATCCCTAGTAAGGTCCCCTTATAAAAGCATGATATGCTCTGTCAGATGCGGTCCTCCTGCTGACACTGCCACCTGTGACAGCCACATCATGTGTTAAAGTAGGAGATACCTATTTTATTTTATTACTTATTATTTTTGTTGAGACAGTCTCATCCTGTCGCCCAGGCTGGAGTGCAGTGATGCGATCTCGGCTCACTGCAACCTCCACCTCCCGCGTTCAAGCAATTCTCCTGCCTCAGCCTTCCAAGTAGCTGAGATTACAGGCGCACACCACCACGCTTGGCTAACTTTTGTATTTTTAGTAGAGATTGGGTTTTGCCACGTTGGCCAGGCTGGTCTCGAACTCCTGACCTCAGGGGATCCGCCTGCCTTGGCCTCCCAAAGTGCTGGGATTACAGGTGTGAGCTACCACACCCGGCTGGAGATACCTATTTTAACATATTACAGTCTTTCATCAAAAAACGTAAAGTGAGAGAACTGCCCTTTGATGGGGCCAGATGATGTGCCCACCATTTTCTATTTCTAGCACTGGAAGTCAAAAATAAGGTTTAGCTCAGAAAAGTCTGGAAGGAAGCTTCTATCTCTGAATGCTGAAAGACTATCTCATTTTTAGTTCTGTGTAAGATGAGAGAAGCTCTCCCCACAATACTGTTATCCTTGAATGGCAAAGTGCACCCTGTACTTGGCACTGAGACAATGTCAACAGTCGAAACACATGGAAAACATAATTTGAAGACTCAGGTATGGCGAGCAGTGCCAGAGGGGCAGAAATAAGTCTAAGGCTGGCGAACGAATCATTGCTCAGCTGTACCCAGAGTTGCCTGGTCTGCAGCCCCAGGGTAGACTGGATGGCTTCCTTCATCAGATGGGAAATCTCCCGGTGCTGGGATTGGACCAACAGCAGTGGCAGAGTTGAGGGGGCAGGTGGCCCTGCTGGGCCCTGGGTGTGGATCTTGGACTCCCAGCTCAGTTTTTGAAGGAGAATCGTCACATTTCACCTGCAGGATCATCTGGATACAAGGAGAGAAATCAAGTCAATGGCCAAAGCCATCTCCCTTCTGCACGTTGCCGTAAAACCACGTTATGTGACACGCTCGAGTTTGAATTTTTTTGAATTTCTGAGATTAGCCACACAAGTAGTTCAGCAGTTTCCTGCGGTTTCATCAGAGTCCATGTATCTAATTCAATAAGAATTGGAATTTTAAAAATAGACAAATAGCAATTATACCGCTTATTCAATCCAAGCAACCAAAGCATGTTTTTTTCCTGACCCAAGGTGGCCCATTAGAAATATTTCCAACAGACTGTAGGAGTGTGTGTGTGTGTGTGTGTATGTGGTATTAGTGTGTAAGGTTTTTGTTGAAAATTGTTAGACACAAAGGATAGGTTAGCAATCTAAGTCTAAATTAACTTCTTGAACTGTGCACACATTTAAAGCTTTTTCTTAAATTTTCTTTCTTTGTGTGTGCTTTCAGCTAACTGATAAAAAAGATCAGTCACGGGCATGTCAGTAAGACGGAGTAATGTGGTTCCTTAATATTTGTCATCATTGCCTAACACACCCTTAGAAAACGAACAGCAAAGAATGCAGCTTTTCATGCGTTATCAGCCATCCCAAACATCTGGTTTTCCCCAAAATAAATCACTCCAAGTAAATGAGGTCTTGGTGATGATTTCATATAATTCTCACTAAACAGAAACAATAAAAACATCCATTAAGGAATACAATAGACTAAACATGGTGTATAATCAATGAATAGTTTAACTTTTGTGTTAATTGCCATTTATTCCACTTTTGATTAAGAAACATTTTATTTTACACTAGAATTAAGCCAAGGGGCTGTACTTGATAGGCGTTCAATGGAATTATAACAAGGAGAAGCATTCTCAAAGTTTAACAAAACCAAACCAGCTTAAGACGAATTTAAGACAATGCACAATTAGCAGTTCTGCCTATTTAACTGATAAAAATGTGAGTAATAAATTTATTTATAAACTCTTCTTTTCTTTTTTTTCTTTTTTTTTTTTTTTTGGTGAGACAGAGACTCACACTGTCGCCCAGGCTGGAGTGCAATGGCAGGATCTCAGCTCACTGCAACCTCCGCCTCCCAGGTTCAAGCAATTCTCCTGCCTCAGCCTCCCAAGTAGCTGGGATTACAGGTGCCTGCCTCACACCTGGCTAATTTTTTGTATTTTTAGTAGAGACTGGGTTTCACTGTGTTGGCCAGGCTGGTCTTGAACTGCTGAATTCGTGATCCACCCACCTCAGCCTCCCAAAGTGCTGGGATTACAAGCGTGAGCCACCGTGCCTGGCCTAATTTTCCTTTTTTTTAAAGCAGGGTAAAAAAGTCTTATGTTACGGCAGGCGAGATGGCTCAGCACTTTGGGAGGCCAAGATGGACGGATCACAAGGTCAGGAGTTCGAGACCAGTCTGGCCAAGATGGTGAAACCTCGTCTCTACTAATAATACAAAAATTAGCCGGGCATGGTGGCATGTGCCTGTAGTCCCAGCTACTCGGAAGGCTGAGGCAGAAGAATCGCCTGAACCCGGAGAGCAGAGGTTGCAGTGAGCCGAGATTGTGCCACTGCACTCCAGCCTGGGCAACAGAGTGACACTCCATCTCAAAAAAAAAAAAAAAAAAGAGTCTTATGTTACAAAAGTTAAAAGGCGAAGAGTATACAGGAAGAGTCTTCCCTCAGTCCTCAGTCTCCTGTCCCTCCACAGAAGAGATCAATGAAGCTAGTTTGCTGGGGAGCCCCTTTTACACAGTGAACTTATACAAAGAGTGTGCAGTAGGGTACACAACTCCATATTTAAATACTCCCTAGAGTCTCTTATTACATGTCATTTACATTGTTCCCTTCTAGGTTTTTGATTTCTAATGCTCAAAATGGTAATTATTTGTGCTGCTTCGCCTTGCCTTCAAGGTTTAAATTTGGATAAAAAGGCTGGGTGTGGTGGCTCACACCTGTAACCCCAGCACTTTGGGAGGCCAAAGCAGGAGGGTCATTTGAGGCCAGGAGTTTGAGTTGCTCACTGGGCAACACAGTGAGACCCTGTATATATAAAAAGATTTTTTTTTTTTTTGAGACAGAGTCTCTCTCTGTCGCCCAGGCTGGAGTGCAGTGGCATAGTCTTGGCTCACTGCCACCTCCGCCTCCCAGGCTCAAGAGATTCTCCTGCCTCAGCCTCCAGAGTAGCTGGGATTACAGGCATGTGCCATTGCACCTGGCTAATTTTTGTATTTTTAGTAGGGATGGGGTTTCACCATGCTGGCCAAGCTTGTCTTGAACTCATGACCTCAAGTGATCCAGCCATCTCAGCCTCTCAAAGTGCTGGA
The DNA here is from genome assembly GCA_004027835.1 of Alouatta palliata. NCBI lineage: Eukaryota > Metazoa > Chordata > Mammalia > Primates > Atelidae > Alouatta > Alouatta palliata. The sequence continues at coordinate 20,893 of PVKV010028064.1, read as the reverse complement.
ATTTCAGGTGTGAGCCACTGCGCCTGGACCCAAAAAAATTTTTAATTGGCTGGGCGTGGTGGCGCACACCTGTAGTCCCAGCTACTGGGGAGGCTGAGGTGAGAGGATCACTTGAACCCAGGAAGTTGAGGCTGCAGTTAGCCATGATTGCACCACCGCACTGCAGCCTGGGCAACAAAGCGAGACCCTATCTCTAAAAGAATAAAAATAAAAATAAATAAATTTGGATACAGTGTTCAAAGCCACTAGAATCTGCTGTGAGGCTTGTCTAGGAGCTCTGCGTGGGTCTCCTATGGAAGATAGGGCTTAGCTATACTTTTTGAGACCCTGAGACTCAGCAGTTGTTGTACCAAATTCCTCACTATCTGAGATGTTCCACATCAATACTATGCGAGAGTGTGTTATACCACAACTTGTGTTCATTGGATCGTGTCCCTTCCATGGCCCCCCAGATAAATTCCATCCTCCTCAGAGTCTCCACAAGGACCTGCACCCTCCGATCTGGCCTCTCTCTCTGCCTCCCTCCGTCAGCCATACTAGCCTCTTTGCTATCCTTGAACACGCCAACCTGGTTCCCACAGGAGGGGCTTTGTGTGTGCTAATCCTCTGCCCTAGAATGCACTTCCCCCATGTTTTTGGCATAATCTCATCATTCAGGTTTCAGCTGAGAATTCACTTCCTCAGAGAGCCTTCCCTGACCATCCTTGCTAAACCCTCACGTGTACCCACTCGGTCATTTTCTACCCACGTTCCCAGTTTACTTCTTCATCATATGCATTGCTCCTCATCACAGGTACTAGTTCTTTTATTCTCAGGCTTACTGTCACATCTCTTCCATTAGGCAGTGAACTCTGTGAGCGTGTCTGTCCAGGTCACTAAACCATCCCCGGCTACTAACTACACAGAAGTTATTCAAGAAATAGCGGTTGAGTGATTGAAACATTTTGACCCTCTTGCTTTGACAAAAATATAAACGTTATCTAAACTTGCTGGGTTGGGATAGCTTTATTTGGTTTCCCAGTGGGAAGGTAGGTGGGAGGAGAAGGGATCCAGTAAAGATTATGCAATCGTCCATCCATTAAAAATGGCATTAAAAACTCACAAACGCATAGCTGCCATCTTGAGTTCTGCCTGCCACTTGTCACCTTTGTGGACTTAGGCACTTTTTCAGCACCTCAATTTCTTCATCTACAGAAAGGCAATATGACTGCACGCCGTGTGCTGTGTTTCTCTGATGATAAAAGGTGGTCCCACTAGGTCTTCTTAGCACTCACTAGTCACTGTTTGAGAGAATTTGGTGTATTCATTTGTTTTCTTATTAATTGATCTATTTGCCCCTAAAATGTCAGCTCTGACAGGGGGAGGACTTTCATCTATCCAGTTTACCCAGTGCTTAGATTTCGCATTTCCAGGGTGGGAGTACCTACCTCCTAAGGTTATTTTGGCAAGAAATGAGATAATACATGCCAAGTGCTTTGAATGATATGTGAAAGATATGAAGCAGTTAATACATGTTGGTGATAATTATGTTTATTAGAATTATGTGAACTTGGGTTTCTGATGCTTTATATTAGGAGGAAATGAAAAACATCTGTGTCTGGCTGTTTTACTTCCCTAATCCTGTTTTTGTGGCAGGGATGCATGGCGTCAGGAATTTAATAATGGACAAGTATCACGTAAAAGCAGCAGAATTGATATAGAGTCAAAAAAGAAAAATTGGCTTAGGGAAATTTTGAAGACTGTATCGGACAAAAATTATATTGCATGATTTCTGTTTTTCATTAGAAAACTCATAACATATTGGTTAAGAACTATCTTATTTCAGTTTAATCTTCTCTTCAATATGTTTTATAAATGGTGCAAAATAATGCAAAATTTTATTAATGGGAGAGGGCAGATGTTAGGTGAATGGGACTCCTTGCTTTGGGAAAATTCATTTTCATTTGACTTCGATGGTGAATTTTAGAAATCTAAGATCTAAGGCTGGAGGTGAGAGAGAATTGCCATTTTCAGCATTGTTCAAACATGTTGATGTTCAGTATCATATTGGAATTCTGTCTAACAATTCCATTTTGTTCTAGAGGGAACAAGAGTGGTTCATTTGGGTACACCTACCAAGATGTGTACAGTTGGCTAGATTTTATAAAATGATCAACAAACTGGTGTATTAACACTTTCTGACACTAGCTCCTGAAATGCATTACCATTATCTTCAGTAGGCAAAAAGTATGAAGCACACGTATACTGACTCCAGGAAGAATTTCTGAATTAAGCCTAAAACATATATATGGATGTACTTGCATAGAAATAAAGGTCTGTTATTTGTACATAGCAACCTGACAGCAACTGCTGCCTCTTAAGGGGATGGGAACTGAATTTAGGGATGGTGATCAAAGACTTTTAGCTTGATTTCTGAAGCATGAATGTTTTTCTGAACAAATTGGATTCCTGCATTGGTTGTATAATTAAAATTTGATTTAAAATGATAAGACAATCATGTTAAAGTTATGAAAACTAATACGAGCAGCAGTCACCACTAAAGAACAACATTCAACTAAGCACATTAGTTTAATTAATTAATATTATTACATTTATATTTATTGTACAAGAAAACACAGTAGCGACCTGCCTTTTTCCTCAGGTGAATAGTTATGATAGTTTAGCACTGAAATTTGAATATATGACAATGTGTTAATTCCCACAAGGATTTGAAACCCTATTCATCCATCACTCCGCCTGAATCACCCTTTCCCCAGCCAAAAATAAATAAATAAATAAACAAACAAAATGAGGGCCACAGTTTTGACAAGACCCAGGAGGCGTCCTTGCAGTCAAAATGAATAGGCAAAGCTGCTTAGTCCTGTAACTGCCACTTCATCCCTGACTCACGGTGCTCCCAGTTTGACATTTGATTCCCTGAAAAACATCTTACCAGATCAACAATAATTCCTGTCCAAAAAAGAAAAATCCCCTGCCTTTCCTCCATAGGAGGGATGTCAGTCGCTGTGCAGAGATTCTAAAGCTCTGAGGCCATGACCAGCAGAGCAGTCACTGTGCGTCTGAAGGGATAAGGGGAGATAAAGTATATCAAAGAGGGCCTTGACACATGGGATGCTATGCAGGCCTTCTCCAGAGCATCTCGGGCCTAACTGACAGGGGATTAATCCGTGGGAGGGCAATAAACAACAGCTGAAGTGGGCTTGAGGCCCAACACCTGGATACGAGGTTGGATCCAGTCTGGGAGGGTGCACCATGCTGCGAAGGACACAGTCTCTCCCAGCACAATTCTTAACCTCCCCTTCCACTCCTTGCAAGGCATCTGGCTTGACACCCTTTCCCTTGAATAACATGTTTGAAAAATAGGTTGGGATTTTTCGTTTGTTTGTATTCTGTGCTTGTGAGCCAGGGAAACTGAAGAGTTTAGATACTGAACAGTTGCCTGCTGTGACTTCTTAGAGAATAGAGTTTCACTTGACAACCAAATGCAGTGGGGCAGACCTTGCTTGGATCCTGATTCCATCGAATCAAGGATAAAGCAGGCATTTCTGAGATGCTGAGAACCTTTGGGTAGTAGATGATATCGAGGAGTCATCGTTTGTTTTGTTGGACATGATAATGGCATTGTGTGAGAGTTTTCCTAAATAAACTTTTAAAACATTGATGAATACTAAGTGTATAGAGTAAAATGACATGAAGTCAATGATGGTTTTTTGTTTTTTGTTTTTCTGTGTTTTTTTGAGTTGGAGTTTTGCTCTTGTTGCCCAGGCTGGAGTGCAGTGGCGTGATCTTGGCAACCTCTGCCCCCTGGGTCAAGCGTTTCTCCTGCCTCAGCCTCCTGAGGAGCTGAAATTACAGGCATCTACCATCATGCCCAGCTAATTTTTTTTAATTGTATCTTTAGTACAGATGGGGTTTCACCATGTTGGCCAGGCTGGTCTCAAACTCCTAACCTTAAGTGATCCACGTGCCTCGGACTCCCAAAGTACTGGGATTACAGGCATGAGCCACCACACCCAGCCCAACGATGCATTTTTTAAAAACTTTTAAAATAATAATTGTGCACATTTATGGGTACATAGTGATGTGATACATATAATGTATAGTGATCAGCTCGGGGTAGTTAGTCAGATCCAGCATCTTTTTATCATTCTTTGCACTGGGAATGTTCAGTATCTTCCTTCTAGCTATTTGAAACTATATACCATGTTTTGGTTAACTATAGTCATCCTACAGTGTGATATGCTTTAAAATGTAGAGGGAGAGAAAAGGAGAGGAGACTCTGAAGTACGTGTGGTAAAATCTTAACTACTGAATCTGGATAACAGTCTGTGAAGGTCCGTAGTACTATTCACCCTACTTTTAGGTGTGTTCGAATATTTTTGCCAAAATGATTATGATAATAATGTAATAATAAGCTTTTTTAAATGTTCCAAAGAGGCCAGGTGTGTAGCTCACACCTGTAATCCCGGCACTTTGAGAAGCTGAGGCAGGTGGATCCCTTGAAGCCCAGGAGTTCAAGACCAGCCTGGGTAACATAGGGAAACCCCATCTGTACAAAAATTAGCCTGAGGTGATGGTGTGCACCTGTAGTCTCAGCTACTCGGGAGGCTGAGGTGGGAGGATTGCTTGAACCCAGGAGGTTGAGGCTGCCGTGAGCCAAGATCATGCCGCTGAACTCCAGCCTAGGTGACAAAATGAGACCCTGTCTCAAAAAAAAAAAATCCCAAAAACTGTCAGTGATGATGTGAAAATTCAGGCCCTTTTGTTTTTCAGATGAAGTCTTGCTCTGTCACCCAGGCTGAAGTGCAGTGGTGCAATCTCAGCTCACTGCAACCTCCACCTCCCAGGTTCAAGTGATTCTCATGCCTCAGCCTCTCGTGTAGCTGGGATTACAGGCAGGCACCACCACGCCCAGCTAATTTTTATATTTTTAGTAGAGATGGGGTTTCTCCCTGTTGTCCAGGCTGGTCTTCAATTCCTGACTCAAGTGATCCGCCTGCCTTGGCCTTCCAAAGTGCTGGGATTACAGGCGTGAGCCACAGTCCCCAGCCTGATAACCTGTTTTTGACAAAGGAGAGGATAAAAGAGGAGATAAGGATGATACACAAAGCCTTGCTTGCCTGTCCTTACTTGGCATCAGAACTCATGCTAGTTACTTCACTCCAAATGACCCATTTGGATTTTTTCAAAACTCACTCGGTGAAACCTTGCTCACAGATTCTGTTCTTTACCTAAAATTTTGGAATTTTGCTCCTCATGGACTTTTGTTGGGCAGGGAGCATTGTATGTATTACTGGTTAAATATCATAAATCCAAAATGCTCCAAAGGCTGAAGCTTTCTTGAACACCCACCAGATACTCGAAGGAAATGCTCACTGGAGCATTTCAGATTTTAGGTTTTCAAATTCAAGTATAATGGAAATATTCCCAAACCTGAAAATATCCAAAACCAAAGCACTTCTGGTCCCACACATTTCAGATCAGGAAATGTTGTACCTCATTTAATCCTTAACAACCCAGGAGAACTTTCTTCCCATTTCACAAATGAGACACAAAAGGTCAGTAATTTGTTTAAAGCCACATAGCTAAAAAGTGGTGGAGCATTTGTTGTTTAGGGTCAGGCACGGTGGCTCTTGCCTGTAATCCCAGCACTTTGGGAGGCTGAGGCAGGCGGATCACCTGAGGTAGGGAGTTCGAGACCAACTGGGCCAACGTGGTGGAAACCCTGTCTTTACTAAAAATACAACAATTAGCCAGGCATGGTGAAAAAAAAAAAGAAAGAAATAGGAAAGGGAGCACAGTAGACATTTTGCCTAATGATTTGCAGTTATTGCAGCTAGACACAGAAAAATACTGATTTACAGGGGGTTTTTTTGTTTGTTTTTTATTTTTTTTTTTGAGGCGGAGTTTCACTCTTGTTGCCCAGGCTGGAGTGCAATGGCATGATCTCGGCTCACTGCAACCTCTGCCTCCTGGGTTCAAGTGATTCTCCTGCCTCAGCCTCCCAAGTAGTTGGGATTACAGGCATGCACCACCTTGCCCAGCTAATTTTGTATTTTTAGTAGAGACGGGGTTTTACCATGTTGGTCAGGCTAGTTTCGAACTCCCGACCTCAAGTGACCCGCCCGTCTCACCCTCCCTAAGTGCTGGGATTACCACTGCGCCAGCCGATTTTTTTTTTTGGTAAATTTCTTCCCTGCATTCCTGATTGTTTGATTATTTCTCATGCCCTTTTGTTGGCTTCTCCTGAAGCTTAAACTATTAGCAATAGAATAGTAGAATCTTCTGCCAGGTGCGGTGGCTCACACCTGTAATCCCAGCACTTTGGGAGGCCAAAGTGGGTGGATCACCTGAGGTCAGGAGTTTGAGACCAGCCTGGCCAACATGGTGGAACCCCATCTCTACTAAAAATACAAAAATTAGCTGGGCATGGTAGCGGGCACCTGCAATCCCAGCTACTCAGGAGGCTAAGGCGAGAAAATCACTTGAATCCAGGAGGCGGAGTTTGCAGTGAGCTGAGATTATGCCATTGCACTCCAGCCTGGGCAACAAGAGCAAAACTCCATCTCAAAAAAAAAGAACAGTAGAATCTTCTAGGCTGATACAAAACTTAAGATAACTTTCAAGTGCAAGTATTATGGGGGGAAATATGACTGACACTTTAAAAAAAGACCTAAACTCTCCTCAGCTCATTGTGGCTCTTTTAATTCATCCCAGAAGATAAGAAAACATTATCCCACTGACACTAAACCAAGCTGCCCAGTAAAATAAGAAAAGGAAACCAGTGGCCCATACTGTGATTCTGACTTGTAGCCCAGGATACACAATCTTAGCAAGTGGCACCAGGTGGAATCTTCCTTATGTGAGTCTCAAAACTGAATGGTGGAGACAGCCATTGGACATCCCTCAACAGAGCCCAGTCACCAAAGGAAAGGAAAACAGCTGAAGTAGATGGCGAATTTCCTGGTAAATTGCAGAAACATAAATTGCGTAATCTCTCCCACAAAACTCTGCTAGGGTATGCACGTTCTACCAAACTGCATCAGTCCCAGACATACATTTTTTCACGTTTTTACATCTCAGATATTAGACCTACATCTTAGAATCAAAGGCATATCACAAATTACTTAGTGTAAGGTTTTTTTTTTACGGTACATAAAATAATTATAAAATGTACAGTTTATAGTATCTTGGAGTCAATGAAATAATGCAGTGAAAACTCAATCACCTGTGTGATTCTGCTTTAAAAAAAAATCTCAGTTTAAATCTACATAATCTATTTTAAGAGATTAAACATCAGTACATACGTTGCCTCATAATAGAGAAAAACAAAGGCTATCAGGCCAAAACATGCAAACAAGTCAAAGCAAAAATAGATGTGTGGATTCCAGCCTTAACTTGCTTATTAAGGAAGTGGAGCTTGTTTGGTTTAATGCACTGCTGCCTTCTCCAGCCATGCATCCTTTCAACCTGCTGAAGATGATTTGGTTGGAATATGAGAGTGGCTTCATTTTTCATATTAGCTTGCAAAAGTTTTGTCTCCATTCAGCACCAGAAGCTGCGAACACAATGGCATGCATGAATCTTGTGTATCACTGAAGAGAGCCCCTTGAACTCCGCCTTACGGGAACAAAGAGTTTCCAAGATGCATCAGAGTAGCAGATGTTGAGTTATCTGAAGGGTCAGAATGCCAATTAGATATTGAACATGGCAGGAGGAGGGTGCAGTTTCCAAAACAAATGAAAGATGAATGGGAGCAGTCCCCGAGTTTAGGCTTAGGTCCTGCTGTTCTTTTGTACAATGATTTGTGGCAAATTTGTTTTGTCACTGAGGCATAGTTCCCCCCGGGTCTTAAAGTGATTTTGTAATCACCAGAAGAATTTTTTTTTCTTTGAATATACTTTTCCTGATCAAAACAAGATATAGTACCTTAAAAATAAATTTGAGCAGCCACATATTGTCTATGTGAGAGATGAAGAAGAAGAGTAATCCTGCAAGAAAAAATAGAAGACAGAAGCAGTCGAGGGAGGAAATCATTCAATTAAAAAAAAATTAGGTAGAAATCCAAAAGAATTCAGAAGATCATTTTTCACACTTTTAAAAAGATAAAAACTTTTTTGGTCCAGCAGTGTACAGACTTTGCTGATTTTTTAGTTTTATAAGGGTAAAGGTAAAATTTTAAATCTAAGAAACCTACAAACAAGAAAAAATGTGGGAAACCTGAGATGCAAAATGCTCCCATGGTTAATTATGTATTTGTATCGGTGTTACCAACATAAATCATCCTTAGAGAAACAAAACCAAGTAGTTAAGAGGATGGACACAATGGTGTTCTGTTTCAATAATTTCATTTGGTCCTTAAAATACTTTAGACTATTTTTTTCTCTCAAAACCACCCACATTTAGTAAAATTATATCACTGAGTAGACCCTACCCTGTTCTCTCTCCTGACTCCTGGCAAGTACTAGACCGTGGAATACCAAAGGCAAACCCGCAAAAAAGGAAATTGGGATTGCATTGATTTAAATCAGCCAGTGCTGCAACCAAATCATTTACTTCTCTCTTGACCTTTGGAGGTCAGATTTGACTATTTATGCTATCTGCTAATGCTTTACTATTTTTCATTGCTTTGCCTGTTAACAATTCTGACCTGCAGCCCTTCCAGCCTGCAGGGTCATTCTATTAAACAATCGCTAATTACTCCCTGAAACATATGCTCCCGTTTTAAAATGCCAGTTGAGTCCAAGCCCAGCCAAAAACCCATACATTTGTTTCATGAGTGAAGACAAAAATGTAAGCATTTTGATATTTCTGAGAAGCCAAACGTCATCAGATTTGAGTGATATGGTGGAAAGTAACCTGTCTTACTCGAATTAACTTGGAAATGACTTAGAATATTAGACTATTCTTAAAAAATAAATATTAAAGGCAACAAATACTCTCCTGTAATCACATTATCAAATATGCTGCTTTAACATTCCTGCAGAGAAATATGCTTTTATCCTTCCTAAAGATCTTAAATGTGCGAATATTATACGACTTTTTTTCCTCTCCATTTGTCTGTCCTACAAATATGAGTCGGATATTTGATGCTGTGTTAGATCCTAGCATAGAGTGAGCCAGATAGGCAGTATCCTCTGAAATTGGACTTTTTGTTATCTGTATTGAAAATGTTACATTTGTCAAAGAACTAACGAGAGACAAGCAGATGTTCATATTTCCAATGTTTACCATGAAGAGAGGCGAATAGGAAGTTATTTGTCAAGAAGCCTGGTTTACTGTCCAAAATTTCTCTTAGATTATATTTGAGACATAAAAGAACTTCTTTACTGGCCACAAGATAAAAAATAAGTAATTCATCTTAGATCAAAATAGCCAGAGAAAAAGAGCAAATTAAGATAACTCAGCTAAAATAATAATAACAGCAATACAGCTAATAATAATAGTAATAACCCAGCTATTACTATTACTATTACTATTACTATTACTAATCAACCACGCGATTGTAATTTCACGAGGGAATTTCCAGCAATTTGGTTGGGGGTGGTGCATGCCTTTTTCAGCCCCCGGTGGTGGATCAGGGATGTGTTATGCTGACATAATCTAGCAAAATCTCTGCTCTTGGCGATGCGGCTGTATGTAAACAAGTGAAATATACAGGAAATTCGTTCCCCATCAACTTCCTGGTTTCCTGCTCTTTACATTCTTACACGTAAACCTCTAATTCATTTCAGAATGCAAAGGTCACCGCAAAAAATCTGAGGCTAAATATACCCTTTTGTCCACAGAAGGATCACAGAGATCTTTTTTTTCTTTTTACCATAATGTGGCCACGGCCAGGTGTTTCCCATGTTTGCCTAACCGCATTGGGAGTGTGTTTACAGATCTGAAAAATAGCCTTCAACACTCATTTAAAATATATTTTTTATCTGGAATAATTGTTAGTAGTATAGAAAACTTGCAAAGGGAATACAGAGAGCTCCTGTCACCTCACTTCCCCTGACAGGAACATCTTGCATTCCCAGATGCAAGATGCAATTTGTCCAAACTAGGAAATTAAGATTGGTGCAAATACTATTAACTAAACTCCAGACTCGATGGATTTCCCCCATTTTTCCACAAATATCCTTGTCTAGGATCAAACCCAGAATACCATGTTACATTCGAGCAATTATAAACTTGAAAATTCAAATAATTTTTGTGACCTTATCTCTGAAAAAATGTATTTGTGATTTATCTCTCAAAATTATTGCCTCTTAAAATAAATTACTGTAACTTAAAAATACGGAGGCCAAGCGTGGTGCCTCACGCTGGTAATCTCAGTACTTTGGGAGCTGAGGTGAGAAGATAACGAGCCCAGGAGTTTAACACCAGCCTGGGCAACATAGGGAGACCTGATCTCTTTAAAATAAAAACAAAAATATGGACAAGGCTCGGTGGTTCACGCCTATGAATCTCAACAAAATTAACAAATAAAAGGCATTTTAGGAGATTTCAAAAAGAAATCTGAATTTATTTTAATCATTTGGTTCTAGATGGCAAAAGAATTCACATTTTATAGACATTTATATTTAAACAGGATACATATTTTCTCAGTTGAGAAATTTACTTTATCCAGATAAGGAATTATATTGTTTTCAAATTCAAAGAAGACAAGAATAAGAGATATCTTTAGAGAGTAGAACCATAAAATACCATTTCTCACCCATCACATTTGTACCAGTTTAAAAGATTGATAGTATTTTTGGCCAAGTTTCCTAGCGTCTTTGTACTCAGTTTTTCTCTCTGTAAAATGGAGACAATCATTGCTGTTACTCATGGAGAAGGATAGCCGTGTGGTTTAAAGTAAGGACTCTGTAACTGGACTGTCTGAGTCCACCTGGCCTGTCCCACTTTTTGGCTGTTGGATCCTGGAGAAATTACTGGACCTAAGGTTTCGTGCTTTAGTTTCTCATCTATAAAATGACAATGAGAATAGTATCCACCCCAGAGGATTTTTACAATGACTAAGTGAAATGATATATATAAAACACTTAGAGCTGGACGCAGTGGCTCACACCTGTAATCCCAGCACTTTGGGAGGCCAAGGTGGGCAGATCACCTGAGGTCAGGAATTCGAGACCAGCCTGGCCAACACAGTGAAACCTCATCTCTACTAAAAATACAAAAACTAGCCAGGTGTGGTGGCAGGCGCCTATGATCCCAGCTACTTCGGATTATAGCTGGAGCATAAGGCAGGAGCCTACTGAAATTCCTGGACAAGTGTATAAATATGTGTATAATATGCTATTATAGCATGATTCATAAAATCACCCCTATTTGTCCCTCACAAAAGTAAAAAAGACAACTTATGTTTTCATCAACTTGAAAATAGTAAAATGGCCGGGTACAGTGGTTCATGCCTGCAATCCCAGCACTTTGAGAGGCCAAGATGGGTAGATCGCTTGAGCTCAGACATTGAGACCAGCCTGGGCAACATGGTGAGACCCCATCTGTACCAAAAATTGGGTGGGCATGGTGGTATATGCCTGTAGTCCCGGCTGTTTGGGAGGCTGAGATGGGAGGTTGGCTCGAGCCTGGGAGGTGGAGTTTGCAGTGAGCAGAGATTTCACCATTGCACTCCAGCCTCGGTGCAGAGCCAATCATGTCAAAAAAAGAAGAGAATAGTAAAATGAATATTGGGTATCCATTAAAGAGATTGAGATAAGTTTTATCTGCATACCTGGACATCAACAGATATGTATGATACATTCATTATTCTTCCATTTATCCAGTTGTTGATTATAATAAATATTTATTTATTTTATATTATTTATTTTTTTGGGGGGTGCGGACAGAGTCTCACTCTGTTGCCCAGGCCGGAGTGCAACAGCACAATGTTGGCTCACTGCAACCTCCACCTCGTGGGTTCAAGCGATTCTCATGCCTCAGTCCCCCAAGTAGCTGGGACTATGGGTGCATGCCACCACGCCCAGCTAATTTTTATATCTTTGGTAGAAATGGGGTTTCACCATCTTGGCCAGGCTGCTCTCAAACTCCAGACCTCCAGTGATCTGCCCTCATCAGCTTTCCAAAGTGCTGGGATTACAGGCATGAGTCACCACACCCAGGCTGTATTATTGTCTATTAGGTGGTGCCAGGCTCTGCTTTAGGTGCTGGGACACACATTATGAAAGACAGACACAATTTCTGCCAGCATGGAGCCAACATTCTAGGAAGGAGACAAGCAGCAAACAAGCTAAGAAGTAAGCATCCATCCATGTGTCAGAGAGGAGAGCTGCAAAAAAAGGTCACACTGGGTAAGAAGAGGAGGTAGAAGAGGAAATGGTTTACAGAGGGAAGTCAAGGAGCTCCCTTTTAAGGAGGAGATATGCTCAGATTTTAATATATCCAGGGATACAGGTCTACAGATACCTGGCGGAAGAATGTTCCAGAAAGAAAGAACAGCAGGTGCAAAAGTTTGTGATTTGGAGTTCACCACTAAATGAAAAATATATGATGGAAAATATGGGCCAGGCATAGTGGCTCATGCCTGTAATCTCAACACTTTGGGAGGCCTAGCTGGGAGGATTGCTTAAGTTCAGGAATTCAAGACCAGCCTGGGCAACACAGTGAGACCCTGTCTCTACAAAAAATACAAAACATTAGCCAGGCATGATGGTGTGTGCCTGTAGTCCCAGCTATGCAGGAGGTTGAGGTGGGAGGATCACTTAAGCACAGGAGTTGAAGGCTTCAGTGAGCCGTGATTGTGTGATGTGCTTTGGCTGTGTCCCCAAATCTCACCTTGAATGGTAACAATCCCCATATGTCAAGAGTGGGGCCAGGTGAAGATAACTGAATCAGGGGCAGTTTCCCCCATACTGTTCTTGTGATAGTGAATAAGTCTCAAGAGATCTCATGGTTTTATAAAAGGGAGTTCCCCTGCACAAGCTCTCTTGCCTGCCACCACGTAAGACGTGCCTTTGCTTCTCCTTTGCCTTCTGCAATGATTGTGAGGCCTGCCTACCCACACGGAACTGTGAGTCCATTAAACCTCTTTCCTTTATAAATGACCTGTCTCAGGTATGATTTTATTAGCAGCGTGAGAACAGGCTAATACACCTGCCACTGCACTACAGCCTGGGTGACAGAGCAAGAATGTGTCTCAGAAAAGAAAAGAAAGAAACAAAAAAGAAAAATATGTGTAGGCTTCTATTTTTGAAAAGGGGAGGAAAAGAGATAATTATGTAAATAGATAGACTGACAATCTAACAAAGGTCTGTAATAGGTCTGTAAAAGGCTGCAGCAGGCCAGGCACAGTGGCTCACGCCTGCAATCCTAGCACTTTGGGAGGCCAAAGTGGGCAGATCATGAGGTCAAGAGATTGAGACCATCCTGGCAAACATGGTGAAACCCCGTCTCTACTAAAAATACAAAAAAAAAATTAGCTGTGCATGGTGGCACGTGCCTGTAGTCACAGCTACTCAGGAGGCTGAGGCAGGAGAATCGCTTGAACCCGCTAGGCGGAGGTTGCAGTGAGCTGAGACTGTGCCACTGCCCTCCAGCCTGGGAGACAAAGCGAGACTCTGTCTCAAAAGAAAAAATAAAAAGGCTGCAGCGGAATATGCCAAACTGTTGATAGCATTTACCTCGGGGCGTGGACCTGTGGAGAGAATTTTTCAGGTCTTCCTTTATAAATATCTAATTGTTTCTATGTTTCCAATGAGCATGTATGATTTGTAATTTAGAAAACAAGCAAAATAATTTTTGAGACTTCTAGAAGAAAGGCAGTCTTTTCCTAAAATAGTCTAGGACAGAGTTTTTAACAGCAGCACTGTTGGCATTTGCAGCGGATGATTTGGTAGGGAGGGCGCCGTCCTGCGTCTTGTATGATGTGTTTAGAAGCATCCTCAGCTTCTACTTGCGAGATCCTAGCAGCATCCTCCAAATGTGACAACTAAAAATGACTCCAAACATTGCCATACATCCTCTGGCGCAGGCATCCCCAACCCCGGGGCCACAGACCAGTAGGAACTGGGGCACACACCTGGAGGTGAATGGCAGGAAAGTGAGCAAAGATTCATCTTTATAGTATTTACTGCCAGCATGAGATTCTCATAGGAGCATGAAACCTTTTGTGAACTACGCATGTGCAGGATCCACGTTGCACACCACTTACGAGAATCTAATCCCTGATGCCCGTCACTGTCTCCCATCACCCCCAGACAGAAGGGTGTTGCGTTGCAGGAAAACAAGCTCAGGGCTCCCACTGATTCTGCATTATGGTGAGATGTATAATTATTTCATTATATATCGTGATGGAATAATAACAGAAATAAAGTACACAATAAATGTAATGTGCTTGAATCATCTTGAAACAATCCCCCCCACGCCCCGCCCCAGTCCGTGGAAAAATTGTCTTTCACGAAACCAGTCCCTGGTGCCAAAAAGGTTGAGGATTGCTGCTTTAGGGGTCCAAATACCCTAAAGGTCTCGGGTAAAGCTTGGAGTCTGGAGGTAGTGGATCAGGTTCAAATCTCAGCTGTGTCTCTTGCAAGTCGTGGAATCTGAGATTTCTCCTTTCGGTGCCTCAGTTTCCTCATCTGTAAAATAGACATAATTATATTGTCTTCCTGGGCTTTCTCTGAGGATGAAAGGAGCCAGTTGATGTGTTGTGCTTAGGACAGGACATGGTAGGTGTCAGCTGTTATCACTGATGTCCATCAGCGTCCCCCACTGCCTGTGACTCAGCAGGACAGACCAAAGCCTCTGTGGTTCACCCTCAGGCTCCCTGACAAGCAGCCCTTCCCAGTCCAAGACTCTGCCCCTGGGAATGGAAACTCAGACAAGGAACAAGAGGAGGAAAAGATTCATTGTTCAGGCTGGGGAGACAGCCTCCTTAAGTGCTTCCTGCATCTTTTGTGCAAGAGGAAAAGTGAGATTTATATGAACTGAAAGCGGGTGTGTAGCTGCGGGTATAGTTTTCTTCCAGTAAGTGTTTACAAACATGCCTGTGTGTGCTTTACCAAGGGGTCATTGACCACAAAATCGTTTCGGCCACCTTTCCTCCTTCCCAACCTCAGTTGCTCACACGCACAAACACACAGAAACACACACACAGACTGTCCCTACAACGGATAAGATAAGATAATAGGCCGGTGCGGTGGCTCATGCCTATAATCACAGCACTCTGGGAGGCCGAGGCGGGCGGATCACCTGAGGTTGGGAGTTCAAGACCAGCCTGACCAAAATGGAGAAACCCCATCTCTACTAAAAATACAAAATTAGCCAGGCATAGCGGCACATGCCTGTAATCCCAGCTACTCAGAAAACTGAGGCAGGAGAATCGCTTGAGCCCGGCAGTGTAGGTAGCGATAAGCCAAGATCACGCCATTGCACTCCACCCTGGACAAACGAGGGAAACTCCGTTGCAAAAAAAAAAAAAAAAAAAAAAAGATAATATATTCACATATAAGTGTAATATATTATATAAGATATGAAAACAACTGAAACCTAAAGGATATCTGAACATGGACAGTGATGTGCTGCATAGTGTTATATGAACATTGACAGTCAACATCATTGACTGAAATGAGACAGACACACACAGCCACAGACACAGATACCCCCACAGACACCCACACAGAAACACACACAGACGCAAACACAAAACATAGCTTACTTTCCCCAAAGCAAAGTGCATTCCTCGATGGGGCCATCTCACCCCTTAAACCCATCTGGTCCGCATTTTGCTTTTGTGGAAATTAGAAGCCATATCACTTTTACTTATGTTTCAGACTGCCTTTTCTTTACTTAGATTTCTCCTTCCCACATACATGCTTTTTTTATCCCTTAAACTTTTTTGACTGTCCTCATTGTGTTTTGCTTAAAAAGGAATAATATTTATGTTCTGAGAAATGTGTAATTTGGCAAATTCACTGTTGTGGAAACATTTTAGACTGTACTTACACACACCTAGCTGGTGCAGCCTACCACACACTTAGGCTAGACGACATGTCCACTGCTCCAAGGCTATAACCCAGTACAGCATGTGCCTGTTCTGACTACTGTAGGCAACGGTACCACAGTGGGTGAGTATTTGTGTCTCCAAGCATATCTAAATGTAGAAAAGGTACTGTTAAGATACAGTATAATAGGCCAGCATGGTGGCTCACACATGTAATCCCAGCACTTTGGGATGCCGAGGCAGGCGGATCACAAGGGAGTTTGAGACCAGCCTGGCTAACATGGTGAAACCTCATCTCTACTAAAATTACAAAAAATAGTGGGGTGTGGTGGCGGGCATCTGTAATCCCAGCTACTCGGGAGGCTGAGGGAGAAGAATTGCTTGAACCCGGGAGGTGGAGGTTGCAGTGAGCCTAGATCGTGCCTCTGCACTCCAGCCTCCTGAGACTCCATCTCACGGAGGGGGGCAGAGGGGAAGATACAGTATAATAATCTTTTTTTCTTTTTTTTGAGACACAGTCTTACTCTGTCCCCCAGGATGGAGTGCCGTGGTATGATCACAGCTCATTGCAGCCTCGACCTCCTGGGCTCAAGGGATCTTCCTGTCTCAGTCTCCCAAGTAGCTAGGACCACAGGTGCATGCCACCACACCCAGCTAATTTTCATTTTTTTGTGGAGACAGGGTTTCACCACTTTGCCCAAGTTGGTCTCAAACTTCTGGGCTCAAGTGATCTTTTTATATCTGTTATTTTTATATGCCTTTAATATAAATAGTCAAAATGCCGAAATAGCATATTTGAATGCCTTCACCATAAACATACTATTTGTTTATATTTAACAAATAACATTTTGTTATATTTAAATATATAACACATTATATGGTTTGTTTGTTTGTTTTTTGAGACAGAGTCTTGCTCTGTTGCCCATGCTGGAGTGCAGTGGTGCAATCTTGGCTCACTGCAACCTCCACCTCCCAGCCTGAAGCAATTCTCCTGCCTCAGCCTTTGGAGTAGCTGGAACTACAGGTGTGCACCAACATGCCTGGCTAATTTTTTTTTTTTTTTTTTTAAGTAGAGATGAATTTTAACCATGTTGACCAGGCTGGTCTCTAACTCCTGACCACAGGTGATCCGCCTGCCTCAGCCCCCCAAAGTGCTGGAATTACCACGCCCGGCAACATTACATGTTTTATATTATGTATATGTGTATATATATTTATTTATTTAGAGACAGGGCCTTGCTCTGTTGACCAGACTGGAGTGTAACGGCACAATCACAGCTCACTGCAGCTTTGACCTCTTGGGCTCAAGCAATCCTCCCACCTCAGCCTCTCCAATAGCTGGGACCACCAAGCATGCACTATTATACCTGGCTAATTAGTTTTTGGTTTTTGTTGTTTTTTTGTTTGTTTGTTTGTTTGTTTGTTTGTTTGTTTGTTTTTGCAGACAAGGGCCTCACTATGTTGCCCAGGCAGGTCTCCAACTCCTGGCCTCAAGCTGTTCTCCCACCTTGGCCTCCAAAATTGCTGAGTTTATAGGCATAAGCCACCATACCCAGCCTATGTATATATTTAAAATGTGTACATTTAAAGCAGTGGTTCTCAACCAAGGACAATTTTTGCCTCCCCCCACTCCACTCCCTAGGACATTTAGCATTGTCTGGAGACATTTTTTGTTGTCACGGTGGGGGTGAAGCCACTGGCATTCAGTGAGTACAGAGCAGGGAGGCTGCTAAGCATCCTATGCTCACAATAGCCCCCACCACAGAGAATTATCTGATTCAAAATATCAGTACTGAAGAGACTGAGAAACTGATTTAAACAGTCAAATACCACACCACCATTAAAATAGTATCTAACATGCTGAGTGCTGAGGATTTTACATTTATCATCTCTTTGTAATCTTTTTACGACACTTTGAAAGGGATAGAGACTCTTCTGTCATTCCCATTTGCAGATGAAGCGTGTAAGGCAGAAAGTGTGAGGCACCTTGCCCAAAGTTACACAGCTAGTGAAAGGCAGGGTCAGAATTTGAACCCAGGCTCATCTGAATCCAGAAGCCAGGATCTTACCTACTGTGCTATTTGGCTTTGGAAAGCTGTCTTGGGTAATTTATTAGGCAAAAGGTGAGTGTTAGACAAATTAATAAGCATGGTTCTGTTTTGTTTTTAGGTTTTTGGTTTTTTTGGGACGGAATCTCACTCTGTCACCCAGGCTGGAGTGCAATGGTGCGAACTCAGCTCACTGCAAACTCTACCTCCTGGGTTCAAGCAATTCTCCTGCCTTGGCCTCATGAGTAGCTGGGATTACAGACGCATGCCACCATGCCTGGCTAATTTTTGCATTTTTAGAAGATACAGGGTTTCACCACGTTGGTCAGGCTGGTCTCGAACTCCTGACCTCATCATCTGCCTGCCTCGGCCTCCCAAAGTGCTAGGATTACAGGCGTGAGCCACCACACCTGGCCAAGCATAGTTCTGTTATTGGAAAAGAACAAACCTTAGTGTGTACATTGCAGAAAAATCAAACAGGATGAATATGCACCATGCTTTTGCCAGTGGTCCTCTCTGGGCAGTATCAGTTTAGTGAGGCGTCGTCAGACACATCACACACAGACACATCCCCTTCATCTCCCATGGCAGCATCTCATTGCAAATTGCACATTTTCCACAAACCCTTAGTACCTCATATAATTTGTATTGCCTTGTGAGATGATTTGATTAATACCTTTCACTCTTACTATACTGTTGGCTCCTGGAGAACAATTTCTGTGCTTGTTTCTTTGTTTCCTCTGTTGAATCCTCAGTTTAGCCCAAATCCCAGCATAGGAAGAGCTCTCAATGCATATTTGCCAGATAGATAGGCAGATGGATGGTTGGGGTGCATGGGAGACCTGATCTCATAGCACTTTGGGAGACCAAGACGGGCGGATCATCTGAGGTCAGGAGTTTGAAACCAGCCTAGCCAAGACGGTGAAACCCCATCTCTACTAAATATACAAAAATTAGCTGGGTGTGGTGGTGGGCAACTGTAATTCCAGGTACTCGGGAGGCTGAGGCAGGAGAATTGCTTGAACCCGGGAGGTGGAGATTGCAGTGAGCTGAGATCTCGCCACTGCACTCCAGCCTGGGTGGCAGAGGGAGACTCCATCTCAAAAAAAAAGAAAAGAAAAGTTAGTAGAATGGCATTATTTCTCAGCTGTTGTTACATAGACGCAGGAAATAGGTCCAGCTAGTGATCTTCAAACTTTTAAAGTGATATACCCCAGCAGTTATTAAATTTTTAGCCCATTCTCCAAACGACTATTTATTTATTTATTTTTATTTTATTTTTTTTTTTTTTGAGACGGAGTTTAGCTCTTGTTACCCAGGCTGGAGTGCAATGGCACAACCTCGGCTCACCGCAACCTCCACCTCCTGGGTTCAAGCAATTCTCCTGCCTCAGCCTCCCGAGCAGCTGGGACTACAGGCACGTGCCACCATGCCCAGCTAATTTTTGTATTTTTAGTAGAGACGGGGTTTCACCATGTTGACCAGGATGGTCTCGATCTTTTGACCTCGTGATCCACCCGCCTCGGCCTCCCAAAGTGCTGGGATTACAGGCGTGAGCCACCGCACCCGGCCACGACTATTTATTTATAAACCAAGTGCATTTAGAATTCTACGTCTCCAAACACTGCAGTAGCTCTCATTTCACACAGAGTAAGAGCCAAAGTCCCTGTGATAGCCGTAAGAGCCCACCCTGGAGGCACCAGCTTCCTCTGACTTCATCTCTCGCTACTCCCCTCAATATTTATTCTGCCCGAGCCAGCTCTGATCTCCCTGCCACTTTCCCCACATCAGTCCTGCTCCCACCTTTGCCCTCCGCTCTAACTGTTCCCTATCCCTGAAAGCCCCATCCCCTGGAGTTCTGCACAGCTCACTCCCTTCCTTTCCTTCAGTCTTTGCACAATTGTCACCTTCTCAATGAGGCCAACCCCTGACCACCTGTGTAAAATTGTAACCACCTCCATCCACTTCCACATCCCGTTCCTCATTTTTCTTTTTTGCTATGATAATTTATGTATCGGCCAGGCACGGTGGTTCATGCCTATAATCCCAGCATTTTGGGAGGCCGAGGCAGGCAGATCACGAGGTCAGGAGATCAAGACTATCCCGACCATGGTGAAATCCCGTCTCTACTAAAATACAAAAAATTAGCCAGATGTGGTAACGCACACCCATTGTCCCAGCTACTCAGGAGGCTGAGGCAGAGGAATCGCTTGAACCTAGGAGACGGAGGTTGCAGTGAGCCAAGATCGCGCCATTGCACTCCAGCCTGGCAACAAAGCGAGACTGAGTCTCAAAAAAAAAAGATAATTTATTGTATCTAATAATTTACTCTTTCTAATACACTATGTAATTGTTTTAGCTTATTCAGCCTGCTATAACAAATCACCATAGATTGGGTGGCTTTTTTGGTTTTTTTTTTTTTTTTTTTTTTGAGACAGAATCTCACTCTGTCACCAGGCTGGAGCACTGTGACATGATCTTAGCTCATTGCTGCCTCAATCTCAGGCTGAAGCAATCCTCCTGCCGCAGCCTCCCAAAGCACTGGAATTATAGACATGAGCCTCTGGCCTGGCCTCTGGGTGGCTTAAAAAGCAAGAATTTGCAGGCCGGGCGCGGTGGCTCACACCTGTAATCCCAGCACTTTGGGAGGCCGAGGCGGGCAGATCACGAGGTCAAGAGATCGAGACCATCCTGGTCAACATGGTGAAACCCCGTCTCTACTAAAAATATAAAAAAATTAGCTGGGCGTGGTGGCGCGCGCCTGTAGTCCCAGCTACTCAGGAGGCTGAGGCAGGAGAATTGCTTGAACCCGGGTGGCGGAGGTTGCAGTGAGCCGAGGTCGCGCCACTGCACTCCAGCCTGGCGCCTGGTGACGGAATGAGACTCTGTCTCAAAAAAA
>PVKV010028063.1:0-25507 GCA_004027835.1 Alouatta palliata | reverse complement strand
ATGGCCTAAACGCCCCAATCAAAAGACACAGACTGGCAAAAAAATTTTTGCAATCTACCCATCTGACAAAGGGCTAATATCCAGAATCTACAAAGAACTAAAACAGATATACAAGAAAAAAACAAACAACCCCATTCAAAAGTGGGCAAAGGATATGAACAGACACTTTTCAAAAGAGGACATATATGAGGCCAACAAAACATATGAAAAAATGCTCATCATCACAGGTCATTAGAGAAATGCAAATCAAAACCACACTAAGATATCATCTCACGCCAGTTAGAATGGCGATCATTAAAAAATCGGGAGACAACAGATGCCGGAGAGGTTGTAGAGAAATAGGAACACACTTACACAGTTGGTGGGAGTGTAAATTAGTTCAACCATTGTGGAAGACAGTGTGGCGATTTCTCAAGGATCTAGAAATAGAAATTCCATTTGACCCAGCAATCCCACTATTGGGTATATACCCAAAGAACTATAAATCGTTCTACTATAAAGACACATGCACACATATGTTCACTGCAGCCCTGTGTACAACAGCAAAGACCTGGAACCAAACCAAATGCCCATCAATGATAGACTAGACAAAGAAAATGTGGTACATATACATCATGGAATACTACGCAGCCATAAAAAACGATGAGTTCGTGTCCTTTGTAGGGACTTGGCTGAATCTGGAAACCAACATTCTCAGCAAACTGACCCAAGAACAGAAAGCTAAGCACCATATGTTCTCACTCATAGGTGGGTGCTGAACAACGAGAACATGTGGACTCAGGGAGAGGAGCATCACACACAGGGGACAGTTGGTGGGGGTAGGGGAGAGACAAGGGGGGGTGGGGAGGGATAACATGGGGAGAAATGCCATATATAGTATGCACCTAAAGTAAAATAAATAAATTATTAAAAACAAAAACAAAAAACCCAGGCTTGCCAAAGTCAAAAACTTTCCATTTCAGACTGGAGACTGGTAGGTGGCAGAGTCATAAACCATGAACTCAAAGAAGGGAAATCATACTGAGGAGAGGAGCAAAATACGCTCCAGTTAGAAAACACAGTCTTAAACTGTTTCATTTGGCTTCCACTTCCAAGTAAAATGTAGTATGTCATACACACAAAAAGAATGTATTATGCAACTGCAACCTGCATTCTTGCTGCAAAACTGGAGAGAAAAAAGGACAAATCATGCAATCATTTGTAAAGACACTGGGGAGCTGTAGAAGTAACAAGGACAGTATGAACTAAAATTCTAGAGAGCAAGAGCCTGTCTTAGCTGAACTGATGATTGCTGATCCTTTTCAGGGATATGTAATACTTCTAGGCATGGACTGAAGACTGGACTTGACTCAAGCAGAAGAAAAGTGAAACCATCAGAGTTTTTGGTGGTCATGTACAGCAGATCAGAAGCTAGAAGAAAACAAGTGCAAAGCCAGTTTTCCCCATGGAATATTTGTGAGGTTCTAAGATGGTACACAAGGAGGAAGGGGCTAGCTCAGGGAGGTCGAGTGAAATCTCTCATAGTTTCGTGATGTTTAATAGATAAGGTACTTCTATGGAACCAATATGCAACTGATTTTCCACTCAAGGCCTCTGCCAGATTTTGAACCTGCTTGGGGCAAGAGGTTACAGAGCTAGGCTCAAAAAAATCTGAACAACAGGTATAGTGGCTCATGCCTACAATCCCAGCACTTTGGAAGACTGACACAGGAGGATTGCTTAAGATCAGGAGTTCGAGACCAGCCTGGGAAACACGGTGAGATCCCACCTCTATTTAAAAAATATCCAGAGAACAGAATTTACAGTGCTGTGAAAACAGACATCAGACACCTACCAGGCTCTCAATCAAGTCTGTAAGAGCCACACTGGAGGAGATGGCTGGGGTCAAAATGGCAATCTTGTGCAGTACTGTGGTACTTAGGAAACAAAATCCCAACTGAGGGAACCCACAGCAAACGTACAACCAATCTTTCCCTTAAGACATTTGCCCTATTTTTGTTTTGTTTTGTTTTGAGACAGAGTCTTGCTTTGTCACCGAGGCTGGAGTGCAGTGGTGCAATCTTGGCTCACTGCAACCTCCGACTCCCAGGTTCAAGCAATTTTCCTGCCTCAACCTCCCGAGTAATCCCGGGGTGGCAGAGGCCAAGTAGCAGCACCATGCCAAATCAAGGTGGGTATGGTTACTGTAATAAATAATGGAGCCAAAGTAGTAATCAGAATAGTCTGACTTGCAGAGACCTAAGGCATTTGGCGTTCCTAGATCATGGTGTCCCTAGAAAAGAAATAGATGGGTAGTCTACTACACTCTTACTTGATCTGTATAAGCGAATAATTCTAGATCTGGTAAACAGAAGCATAACTTGAATCACCCAAAGAGAGTCATGGCCCCTTAATCAGTTCCCAGAAATGAGCTAGTTTACAGACCCAGAATCTCCTTAATGAAAGGGAAGCTGTGCCTTTTTGAGGAGACTTTCCCATTTATTTTTCTCCTACCTTCCCCAAAGGGACCTATGGCTATTTACCCTGGGGAAAGGGAAACAATGATTTTTTGAGGATTACTAGACACTGGCTTCTGAACTAATACTAATTCCGTGGGACCCAAATATTGCTGTGGTCCAGTAGTCAGAGTAGGGGCTTATGAAGTCAAGTGATCAATGGAGTTTTAGCTCAGGTCTGTCTCACAGGGGGCCTCATGGGCCCCTGAGCCCATCCTGTGGTTATTTTCCCAGTTTCAGAATGCACAATTGGAACAGACATACTTAGTAATTAGTAATATCACTGTATTAGTTCTCTGACTTGTAGAGTAAGGGCCATTATGGTGGGAAAGTCCAAGTGAAAGCCACTAAAATTGCCTCTACCTAGAAAACAGTAAACCAAAAGCAACACCACAATCCTGGAGGGACTGCAGAGATTAGTATCACCATCAAGCACTTGAAAGGGGTGGGGCTGGTGATTCCCACTTCATTCCCATTCAACTTGCCTACTCCGGACAGTGTAGAAAACAGATAGATCTTATAGAATGACAGTGGATTATTGTAAACTTAATCAGATGGCAACTGCAATTCTAACTGGTGTTCCAGATGTTTTATTGAACAAATTAACATACATCCTTGGACCTAGCATGCAGTGACTGATCTGACAGCAGCTTTTTTTTTCGTGGCATCTGTTTGTAAAGACCACCAGAAGCAGTTTGCTTTCAGCAATATACCTTCAATGTCTTACCTTACGGGTGGGTATATTGTTTTCAACCATATATCATAATTTAGTCCACAAAGAGCCTGATTACCTTGTCCTTCCACATCATGCTGGTTCTCTACACCGTGCTATCATGCTGAATGGATCTGGTGAGCAGGAAGTATTAACTACTCTAAACATACTGGAAAGACGTGTGTGTCAGAAGGTGGGAAATAAAGCCCCCAAAATTCAGGGCCTCCCATATTAGTGAAATTTCTAGGGATCCAGTGGTCTGGGGCATACAAAGACATCCCTTCTAAGGTAAGGGGTTAGTGCTACACCTGACCCCTCATACCACAGAAAAACAGACATAATACTTGGTGGGCTGCTTCAGATTTTGGAGACAACATATTGCTCATTTGGGTGTGCTACTCTAGCCCATTTACTGAGTAAATAAAAAAGCTGCTAGTTTAAGTGGGACCCAGAACAGGAGAAGCTGTTCTGCCATTTGGGCCATGTGATTCAAACTCAATGGCACCTGAAGTGTCGGCAGCAGACAGAGATGCTGTCTGGAGTCTTCAATGGATCTCTATAGGTGAATCACAATGCATACTCTTAGGATTTTAGAAAAAGCCCTGCCATCCTCTGTGAATAACTACTCTCCTTTTGGGAAACAGTGTTTGGCTTGTTAGAATTCATAGACATTCAAAGCTTAACCATAGGGCATTAAGTTACCAGGTGACCTGAGCTGCTGATCATGTAACGGATGTTGTCTGACCCACTAAGCCAGAAAGTGGTGTGTACATGGTAGCACTCCATTGTCAAATGGAAGTGGTATATGTAAGACTGGGCTTGAACAGACCCTAAAGACACAAGATGCATGAGGAAGTGGCCAAAATACCCCATGGCCCCGTCCTGTTCTTTTTCTCTCCCAGCCTGCACCTATGGCCTAATGGGGACCTCTCTACAGCCAGCTGATCGGTAAAGGAAAACTCGGGCTTGGTTTGTACATACTTCTGTGTAACATGCAGGTATCATCTGGAATTGGACAGCTGTAACACTACAGTCCCTTCTGGAACACCCCTTAAAGACAGTGGTGAAGGGATATCCTCCCAGTGGGCAGTATTTCTAGCAGTGCACCTGGTTGTTCATTTTGCCTACAAAGGAAAATGGCCTGAGCTAAGGGTCTACTCTGATTCACAGGCTGTGGCCAATGGTTTGCCTGGATGGTCAGGAACTTAGTAGGGACACAGATGAAAAACTGCTGGCAAGGTGTTATGGGCTGAATTGTGCCTCCCAACCCCATTCATATGTTGAAGTCCCAACCTCCAGTATCTCAGAATGTGACTGTAACTGGGGATAGGGCCTTTAAAGAAGTAATTACTTTAAAATGAGGCCATTAGGGTGTGCCCTAATCCAATCTGACTGGTGTCTTTATAAAAAATTTTGACACACACAGAGATGCCAGGTATGTGCAGACACAGTAAGAAGCCAGTGCTATCTGCAAGCCAGAGAGATGCCTCAGAAGAAACCAAACCTGCTAACACCTCATTTTAGACTGCTAGTTTCCAGAAATCTAAGAACCTGTTACGTTTCTGTTATTGAAGCCACTCAGTCTAGTATTTGTTACGGCACCCCTAACAAACTAATACACAAGGACATCTGGGGAATAGGTAAGTGGACAGACCTCTCTGAATAGGCAAATGATGTGAAAACACTTGTGTCCCATGTAAATGCTCATCAGAGTGACCTTAGCCAAGGATTTCAATGATCAAGTGGATGGAATGACTCATTCTGTGGATACCAGTCAGCACCTTTCCCTAGTCACTCTTGTCACTGCTTCATGAACAGTGGCGATGATGGTGGGTGTGGAGGTTATACAGGGGCTTAGGCAATACAGACTTTCACTTACCAAGGCCCATCTGGCTATAGCCAGTGTTGAGTGCCCTATCAGCCAGTAGCAGAAACCTACACTGAATCCCTCATATGGAGAGTGTCTAGGGTGATCAGGGAGCCACCCTGTGGCAGGTTGATTACTTTGCACTGCTTCTCTGATGGAAAGGGCTGTGATGGAAAGGTTCTTACTGAAACATTAACTGCGAATATCAATTTGCTTTCCTGGCATGCAACGCTTCTGCCAAAACCACCATTTGTGGACTTATAGTGTGCCTTATCCACCATCGTGGTATCCCACAGAGCACTGCTTCTTATCAAGGAACTCACTTCTCAGTAAGTGAAGTGCAGCAATGGGCCACGCTCACATAACACTGATCTTACTGAATCATCAGGGAGCAGTTGGCTCAACAGAATGGTGAGATAGACTACTGAAGACTCCATCACAGTGCCAGCTACGTGGCAGTATTTTGCAGAGTCAACGTCCTCCAGGATGCTGCAAATGTTTTAAGTCAGCTTCCAATATAGGGTGCTATTTTTCCCCCAGGATTCATGGGTCCAAAAATCAAGGACAGAAAACAGAAATGGCCCTGTTCACCATTACCCCTAGTGATCTAATCTACCGGCAAAATTTCTGCTTCTTGTCCCTGAAACTTTAGGCTCTGCCTGTCTAGAGAGCTTAGTTCCAAAGGGAGGAATGCTTCCACCAGGAGACACAACAATGATTCTACTGAACTGGAAGCTAACGCTGCCATCTGGCCACTTTGGGCTCATCATGCCTCAGAATCAACAGGCAGCAGAGGGCGGGTACTGTACTGGCTGGGTGGTTAATCCTGATTACCAAGGAGAAATTAGGTTGTAAGGAAGAGTATGTCTCAAATATGCAGATCTCTTAGGGTGTCCCTTAGTACTGACATGATCTGTAATTAGTCAGTAGAAAATCACAACTCAATTCGTACAGGACTGCTAGTGGCCTAGAAGACATTTTAGGAATGAAGGTCACCCCACCAGGCAAAGAACTATGACCAACTGAGGTATTTCCTGAGGGCAAAGGGAATATGGAAAGGGGAGTAGAAATATTACCCTTTCCACACCAGACCTAGTGCACAGCCAGTGCACTGTGGTCTCTGAGGGAGCTGCAGTTAAGGACTTTGGTCTCCGGGGCTGGCTAAGCTCTTACACAAATTTGCACTCCTAGCCTAGATCCCTTCTATTCCTAAGTCTTTTATATAGGGGCTTTGGCTTAGGCCTTTGTCAGGTGCCTCTGCTGAGACCTTGTTGAGGGAGGAAGGATAAATTTTTTTGTTTTTGACACGGAGTCTCACTCTGTTGCTGAGGCTGGAGTGCAGTGGCACAATCTCAACTCACTGCAACCTCTGCCTCCCGGGTTCAAGTGATTCTCCTGCCTCAGCCTCCTGAGTAGCTGGGATTACAGGCATATGCCAACACACCTGGCTAATTTTTTTTTTTTTTTTTTTTTTTTGAGATGGAGCCTTGCTCTGTCATCCAGGCTGGAGTGCAGTGCAGCGATCTCGGCTCACCGAAACCTCTGCCTCCCAGGTTCTAGCAATTCTCCTGCCTCAGCCTCCTGAGTGGCTGGGACTACAGGTGCACGCCACTACACCCAGCTAATTTTTTTTTGTATTTTAGTAGAGATAGGGTTTCACTGTGTTGCCTAGGCTGGTCTCGAACTCCTGAGCTCAGGCAATCCACCTGTCATGGCCTCCCAAAGTGCTAGGATTACAGGTGTGAGCCACCATGCCCGGCCGGAAGGGGAAATCTTTTTTTTTTCTTTTTTCTTTTGTTCTTTCAGAAATTCCTGTTCACGGAAGGGGAAATCTTAAAGGCACTTCTCCCAGTGTCTTCCACTCTCCTCACCCAGGGTCCATAAAGCCGCAGGAACGTTTTGCTCAGGGCTTTTGCCACAGTGAGATGACCCCCACTTGTGTGCTAATCTATCAGACCCTCAACCAGCATACCATTCCATGGGGAAAGTGGTATAGGGAGGAGCTGACGCTTTCTTTGGTTTTAGCCTTTTGTGTAAACTATCACAGTAAGTGAATAAAGCCTCCACTGTTACTTTTCTTTTGGGTTGGTGCTTTAATCATTTATTCTGACATTTGATAGCTCAGTTCTCTTTCCAGATCAGCTGAATACTGATCTGGAAATATTATAAATATTCATTTCTGAATACAGAAATAAATATTTTACTATTTATGAAAATTTCTTCCTTATTTTGTTATGAATTTATATGATTAACCAAAGATTTGTGTTTTCTTCTCTATCTCCTTATCATCTAATATAAGATGTATCCATAAGAGTTAACTTTATATCATAGCATTTATGTTACAGAATATGAGAGAAGAGTGAATTTCACCCAAGAACTCTGCATCCTCTTCTAGGGAAGGGATCAGTGTATTTTTGGTTGTATAAAGGACAGCTGCATTATGTCAGGATGAAGTATGACTCTTGTCACTGCCTGTATTTGGAGACCAAGTATGGCTTTAGCAGATGTGTATGGGTATCAAATAGACAAGGAGTAGAGTATGATAGTCTTCAGATATGTCAACTTGGCTAGGCAACAGCCCAGTTTATTCAATAAACATTAACCTAGATGTTACTATAAGGTATTTTGTAAGCGATTAAAGTCCATATCAGCTGATAAATGATCAATAAAAGGAATGAATGAGGAGCTATCATTATAGAGTATAAAAATATTAAAGTGATGAGGAAGTATTATGAACAGCTTTATTGCAATAAATTTGGAAAATTAATAAATGAACAAATTATTTGAAAGACACAAACTACCATAGCTCACTCTAGAAATGGAGAACCTGAAGAGCCCTGTATCTATTAATTGAATTCATAGATAAAAATTTTCCCAACAAAGAAAATTAGGAGCCCAGGAATTACTGGTTAATTCTATCAAGCATTTAAGAAATAATACCAACTCTACATAAAATCTTCCAGAAAATACAAGAGGAGAGAATATTTCTCATTTTATGAAGCCAGCATCACCCTGATACCAACACCAGGCAAAAATATGGTAAGAAAAGAAAATTATCCTTGAGACCTTATCACTCATGACCAAACATAAAAATCCTTTATATGACAACAAAATGGAGTTTATTCCAAAAAGCAAGTCTGATCCAATATTCAAAAATCAATGTGACTGACATTATTAATAGACTAAAAAAGAAAAGAAAACACAATTATTTCAGTAGATGGAAAAAAGGCATGACAAAATTCAATACTCATTCTCAACAAATCTGATAAACAGCACATATGAAAAACCTACAACTAATATCATACTTAACAGTGAATGCTAAAGGCTGGATGTGGTGGCTCACACCTGTAATGCCAGCACTTTGGGAGGCCGAGGCGGGTGGATCACCTGCGGTGAGGAGTTCAAGATCAGCCTGGCCAACATGGTGAAACTCTATCTCTACTAAAAATACAAAAATTAGTCGGGTGTGGTGGCAGGTGCCTGTAGTCCCAGTTACTCGGGAGGTTGAGGCAAGAGAATCGCTTGAACCTAGGAGGTGGAGGTTGCAGTGAACCGAGATCATGTCACTGCACTCCAGCCTGGGCAAGAAGAGAGAAACTCTGTCTCAAAAAAATAAAAAAGAAAGGAAAGAAAAAAAAACTATAAAAAATAGTGAATGCTTTCCTCCTAAGACGGAATAAGTTGATAGTTGTTCTCATGACTTCTATTCAATATCGTACAAAGGTCTTAGACACTGTGGTTAGCCAAAAAAAAGAGAAATAAATGGCATCCATACTGGAAAGAAAGAAGCCAAACTGTCTTTACTTATAGACAACATAATTATCTATGTAGAAAATCCTCAGGAATCTATATTAAAAAAAAAAAAGGCTACTAGAACTAATAAATGAATTTAGCTAAACCACAAGATACAAGGTCCATATCTAAAAATCTTCGTATTTCTATATTCTAGTGAGAAATTAAAATTTAAAAAAAGCAAAACAGCCTAAAAGTATGAAATATCTAGGCATAAATTTAACAAAATGTGTTCAAGATAAGATCTGTTTACTGAAAAGTACAAACGCTGCCAAGAGAAATTTAAACAACACCTAAATAAACAGAGAGCTTTGCCATGTTCATGGATGAAATGACTCAATACTTTGAAGGTGTCAATTCTCCCCAAATTTATATACTGATTCAATGCAATTCCAATAAAAATCTTAGCAGGTATTTTTGTAGATATGGACAAGATGATTATAAAATTTATATGCAAATGCAAAGGAACTAGTATGAGCAAAATAATTTTGAAAGAAGAGACCTGAGTTAGAGGACTTATACTGCCTCATTTCAGGATTCCCTATAAAAATACAATAATCAAGATAGTGTAGTATTGGTTTAACGAAAGACACGTAGATAACTAGGAACAGGAAATTCAATTAGCCGAAACAGACAAGGTCAGTTGATTTCTGATCAAGGGATGAAGGTAGTTCACTGAGGAAATAGTAGTCTTTTCAACACGTGGTGCCAGGATATTTGGATATTCATATGCAAAAAGGGAAGAAAAGGCCTTCAATCCTTACCTCACACCATATACATTACAAACTTGAAATGAATCACAGACCAAAATATAAGAGCTAAAACTAGAAAATGTCTAGAATTATACAGGAAACTCTTAGTGATCTTTAGTCAGAAAAATATTTTTTAGATACCACACTAATAGCATGATTCATAAAAGAGAAACTTGATAACCCAAACTTCATTAAAATTAAGAATTTCTGCTCTTATATAGTGAAAAGACAAGCCACAGACTGAGGAAATATTTGCAAATCATGTATTTGATAAAGGACCTGTATCCTAATATATAAAGAACTCTGAAAACTCAATAATAAGAAAAACAACTCAGTCAAACAAAATGGGCAAAAAATTTGAAGAAACACTTTATCAAAGAAGATATATAGGCCAGGCATAGGCTCACGCCCGTAATCCCAGCACTCCGGGAGGCCAATGCAGGTGGATCACGAGGTCAAGAGATTGAGACCATCCTGGCCAACATGGTGAAACCTCGTCTCTACTAAAAATACAAACATTAGCTGAGCCTGGTGGTGCATGCCTGTAATCCCAGCTACTCAAGAGGCTGAGGGAAAAGAATTGCTTGAACCCGGGAGGCGGAGATTGAGATGAGCTGAGATTGCATCACTGCACTCCAGCCTGGCGACAGAGCAAGACTCTGTCTCAAAAAAGAAAAAAAAAGAAGACATACAGATATTCAATATCTTTGGTAATTAGGGTAATATAAAACAACAGTGAAATGTTACTACATTACACCTGGGCGCAGTGGCTTACACGCCTGTAATCTCAGCACTTTGGGAGGCCGAGGCAGGCATATCACTTGAGGTCAGGAATTTGAGACCAGCCCTGACAACATGGCAAAACCCCATTTCTACTAAAAATACAAAAATTAGCTGGGCATGGTGGTGGGAGCTTGTAGTCCCAGCTACTTAGGAGGCTGAGGCAGGAGAATCATTTGAACCGGGGAGACACAGGTTGCAGTGAACCAAGATTGCACCACTGCACTGCAGCCTGGGCAACAGAGCAAGACTCTGTCTCAAACAAACAAAGAATTATTACTACATTCCTATTAGAATGTCTAAAATTAAAAAGATTGACTATGCAAAGTGGTTGGTAACTACAACTCTCATCACTGCTGGTAGGAATGCAAAATAGTAATAACCACTTTGGGATAACAGTCTGACAGAAAAGCAAACACACAGCTAACATGCTAGTAGCAAGTGCCTTGTAATCCCAGCTTCTTAAGAGGCTGAGGCAGGAGGATTGCTAGAGCCTGAAAGTTTGAGGCCTGGGTGACATAGCAAGACTCAAAGACTCATCTCTAATTTTATTTTTTTTCCCCCGAGAGACAAGGTCTCGCTCTGTCACCCAGGCTGGAGTGCAGTAACCTAATCATAACTCAGTGTAACCTTAAACTCCTGGGTTCAAGCAATCCTCCTGCCTCAGCCTTCCTAGTAGCTAGGACTACAGGCATGTGCCACCACATTCAACTAGTTAAAACTTTATTTTGTAGAGAAAGAGTCTTGTTATGTTGCTCAGGCTAAGTTTTTTTTTTCGAAAGCTAAAATATATCTGTTATATGGACTAACCAATCCACTCTTCAGTATTTACCCAACAGAAATGAAACATATGTCCACATAAAGATATTTTTTTTCGAGAGAGAGAGTCTCGCCCTGTCACTCAGGCTGGAGTGCAGTGGCACGATCTCGGCTCACTGCAACCTCCACCTCCTGGGTTCAAGCAATTCTCTTGCCTTAGCCTCCCAAGTATCTGGGCGCACACTACCACACCCAGCTAACTTTTGTATTTTTAGTAGAGACAAGGGTTTCACCATGTTTGTCAGGCTGGTTTTGAACTCCTGACCTCAGGTGATCAGCCCGACTCAGTCTCCCAAAGTGCTGAGATTACAGGTGTGAGCCACCACACCCAGCCACGTCCACATAAAGACTTGAAGATGAATGTTCATAGCAGCTTTATTCAGAATAGCCCCAAATTGGAAACAATTCAAATGCTCATCATTTGGTGAATAGATAAACTATGGCACATTTCTACAATGGAGTAACACTCAGCAATAAGAAAGGACAAACTGCTGATATATGCAACAATATGGATGCATCTCTAAAGCATTATGCTAAGTGAAAGAAGACTAAAACAAGCTACATACCCGATATGTTTTTAAAATTTTTTTAAAAGATGGGGTCTTGCTCTGTTTCCCAGACTGGAGTGCAATGGTGTGAACATAGCTCACTACAGCCTTGAACCAGTGGGCTAAACGATATTCCTGCC
Organism: Alouatta palliata; assembly: GCA_004027835.1. NCBI lineage: Eukaryota > Metazoa > Chordata > Mammalia > Primates > Atelidae > Alouatta > Alouatta palliata. The sequence goes on along the minus strand of PVKV010028063.1, from coordinate 13,602 downwards.
TCAGCCCCCTGACTAGCTGGGACCACAGGCAGACACTATGACACCCAGCTAATTAAAAAAAAAAAAAATTTCTTTTTAAGAGATGGGATCTTGCTCTGTTGTCTAGGCTCGTCTTGAATTCCTGGCCTCAAGCAATCCTCCCACCTCAGCCTCCCAAAGTGTTAGGGTTACAAGTGTTAGCCACCATGCATGGCTATTTTTGGATCGTCGTACTGTTTACACAGCTATATACATTTCCAAAACTCAAAGTATGCATACAAATTGTTCAATTTCACCAGACACAGTGGTTCACACCTGTAATCTCAGCACTTTGGCTGCCTGAGGCAAGAGGATTGCTTGAGCCCAGGAGTTTGAGACTAGCCTGGACAACAGAGTGAGATCTCGTCTCTATGAAAAATAAAACATTAGCCAGCATGGCAGCGTATGCCTGTGGGCTCAGCTACTTGGGGCGTGAAGGTGGGAGGATCATTTGAGCCCAAGAGGTTGAGGTTGCACTGAGCCATATTTACACCATTACACTCCAGTCTGGGCAACAGAGCGAGACCCCAACAGACAAATATACACAGAAAATTAATATATTTACTATTAGGTAAATAATATCTTAATAATGCTAATTTTCAAGAAATATAAGAGAGTGATGAAACTACAAGTCAGAATAATGGCTTCCTTGGATAAAGAGAGGCAAAGAAACTGAATGGGAGGAAGTAGCCCATCAGTAGATGTCAATTATTGTTAATATTCTCAAGTTGGTTGTTTCATTTATTCTATTATTGAAACAGACATAAGAAACTGAAGGAAGGTTAAGGATGGATAATGATACAGGTAATTTAAGAACCAAAAATAATGACTTGATTGATTTCTGTACTCCTAACGTTCTAATTATAAAGCAAAATAAAAATCATGGTGATGTTGAAAATGATTTAGTATTAGCTATTTTAGAAAACTTCCTTCCTCAGAATAATGACTCATTTCTTTTTTTTTTTTTTTTAAGATGGGGTTTCACCATGATGGCCAGGCTCATCTAGAACTCCTAACCTCAGGTGATCCACCCACCTCGGCCTCCCAAAGTGCTAGGATTACAGGCGTGAGCCACTACACCTGGCAATGACTCATTTCTTAAGAGTTTGAGCTTCACTCTGTGCTTCCTGTGATATTGAAGAGGTTAACCCCTTTTTTCTTTTGAGACAGAGTCTGTCTCTACTGTCCAGGCTGAAGTGCAATAGCACAATCTTGGCTCACTGCAACCTCACCCCTACTAGGTTCAAGCAATCCTCCTGCCTCAGCCTCCCAAGCAGCTGGGACTACAGGTTCGCACCACCATGCCTAATTTTTGTATTTTTAGTGGAGACAGGGTTTCGCCATGTTGGCAAGGCTGGTCTCAAACTCCTCACCTCAAATGATCTTCCCACTTCAGCTTCCCAAAGTGCTGGGATTACATGTGTGAGCCACTGTGTCTGGCCTAAGAGGTTAACTCTTTTTTTTTTTTTTTTTTAAGAGTCAGGGTCTCACTATGTTGCTGAGGCTGGAGTGCAGTGGCTATTTATAGGTGCAATCCCACTACTGATTAGCACGGGAGTTTTAACCTGCTCCGTTTCCAACCTGGTTTGGTTCACCCCTCCTTAGGGAACCTGGTGGTCCCCCGCTTCCGGGAGGTCACCATATTGATGCTGAACTTAGTGCACACACCCGATCGGTATAGTGCACTACAGCCCAGAACTCCTGAACTCAAGGGGTACTCCAGCCTCAGCCTCCCTAATAGCTGGGACTATAGGCACGTGGTCTGGTGAGGTTAACTCTTTAAGAAAATAAGTAACTTTATAAGGCCCAACTCTGAGACGTGCTAACACTTACCCAGGGGTTCCACCAATTGGTCAACCAGTCCCATTTTCTTTGCCCTGTCTGCACGAATGTTTCTACCAGTCAGCATCATGTCAAAAGCAGCAGGCACACCCACCTAACATGCAAGCAAGGATGAGAGTATGGAGGGAAAATCAGAGTGATCAATCATCAAATGAACAAATATTAAAATGAGAAAAGTCAAACCATATGTTTATGCTATTTATCAACGGCATACATAAGTTATGTTTAATATACTGATATACATTTGGGTAACTTTGGGGATTACCTCTAGCTGAAGCAAAAATGTCTTTATTTCTTCTTTTAATTCAATGTATAGGATTCTTATGCTGATATGGTAAGGAATCAATTTCATGTTTCCTAAAATTGTGCATTTGTAGTTTTTCTTTTCTATCATTTATATAATATTTAAAATTCTGGCCAGGTGCAGTGGCTCACGCCTGTAATCCCAGCACTTTTGAGAGGCTGAGGTGGGTGGATCACTTGAGGTCAGGAGTTCAAGAGCAGCCTGGCCAACATGGTGAAACCCCATCTTTACTAAAAATACAAAAAATTAGCCAGGCGTGGTGGTGCACACCTGTAGTCCCAGCTACACAGGAGGCTGAGGCACGAGAATCACTTGAAGCCAGGAGGCAGAGGTTGCAGTGAGCCAAGATCATGCCACTGCACTCCAGCTTGAGCAACAGAGTGAGACTCTGTCTCAAAACTAAAGTAAAATAAAATAAAATCCTCATATTGAAACTAGTGAAGACTCTGAGAAACTTGACAGTTTTGACAAAGTCTTTAAAAAAGAATTTTAAGCTTAACAAAAATAGAACTCAGCTAGGGCTGCTTTTATGGTATACTAAAAGAAAGGCTTCTAGCAACATTCAAATACCAGCTATAGTTTAAGAAAAAAAAGAAGAAAGAAACTCAGCAAATATTTTTGATACACATATATGCATTTTTTCATTCTTTCAATAAATCCTTTTGACATTCCTATGAAGGAAAGCACACTACTATTATTAGAAAATTACCACCATACACCTTGTTTTCTTTTGTACTCAATTGAGATGAACTTCCCTGCAAAGAGTATTTCTGTTGAGCCTTGTTTTCACAAGGAATCTATAGTGCCAGAAGCTATGAGTTCAGTGGACCCTTGGGTTGACATTAAGATTGCTCTGAAGCATCCAGGTCTGACTGTCCTTCCCTTCTCCTTAGAACTCAAAGCCTGCTGAGCCTCTTTTGGTTCCACAAAACACAGCAATGAGAACATCCAAATCAAATAATGACAGAAAAAGATCTGCCTCTTAAATTTATTATGAAATATTAATATAACTCATGGTTTTGAAAAACTGTTAAGATAGTACTATGTGGAAAGGGAATCAATTAAACCGTAAGCTCCAGAAAAGCAAGACATGTATCTTAGTTATCTTTATCCTTCCTCAAGGACTAACAAAGGACCTTGATCAATAATTCTGTGAAATTGAAAAAATAAATACCAGGAATAAAAGTCTGTCATTGATCCTATATATTCATATTTTATTTGGTTTTTAAATTCTACAATGAATGCTCATATTATGCATTTTATACAGAAAACAGATCTAAAGAGGTCATATAGGTTCACAAAGGGGATGTTAGACTCACCATTTTGGGCAGCCTTTGCGTGCCCCCTGCTCCTGGTAAGATTCCCAACAAGACTTCAGGGGTACCTAATACTGTTTTTCTGTCTTTTGTTGCTATTCTGTATTGGCATGAAATGGCAAGCTTTGAACAAATGAAAGAAAATCAGAATGTTAGAAAATATAACTTAGTAGCAACTTGAAATCTATGAGGGTCTAATTACTTATAAAGCAGTAATGTGCCCACAGAATAAACTGAAATTCCTTAGGCTGGCATTTCATAATTTCTAGAATTTACCTTTTTAGTCTTTTTTTCATACTTTTCCTCTAATTTACCAACTTCTTTTTGGGCTGTAGATCTCCTTAAAAATCTACTGAAAGCTACAGAAGCTTAAATGCACATATAATTTTATATGGACCCCAGGTTAAAAAGCCCTGTATTTTCCAATCAAGCATATCTACTTATAGTGTCCTAGTTGGCTTTGCTGTTGTCTTTGCTCACACCATATCATATGCGGAATCCTTTTCCATCCATATTCCAGTTAATCAAATTCTGCTTATAGTTTAGGACCAGGCACAGGTTCCTTAATTAATATAGTCATGTGTCACATAATGAGGGCGATGTGTTCTGAGAAATGCATCATTAGGCAATTTTGTTGTTGTGTGAACATCACAGGGTGTACTTACACAAACCCAGCTGGCATAGCCTGCTACACATCTACTCTATATGGCATAGCCTGTTGCTCCTAGGCCAGCAGTTCCCAACCTTTTTGACACCAGGGACTGGTTTCGTGGAAGACAATTTTTCCAAGAACTGGGGTGGGGTGGGAGGAGGGAGTGGTTTCAGGATGAAACTGTTCCTCTTCAAATCAACAGGCATTAGAGGCTGATGGAGTGTGCAACCTGGATCCCTTGCATGTGCAGTTCACAACAGGGTTCATGCTCTTATGAGAATCTAATGCCACTGTTGATATGACAGGAGGTGGAACTCAGGCGGTAATGTTCACTTGCCCACCACTCACCTCCTGCTGTGAGGCCCAGTTTCTAACAGGCTCTGGCCTGGGGACTGGGGACCCCTGTCCTAAGGTGCTACAAACTTGGACAGCATGTGACTATACTGAATACTGTAGGCAACTGTGACACAGTGATAAACATTTCTGTATCTAAATACAGAAAAGGTATAGTAAAAATGCAGTGTTACAGTCTTATAGGACCACTGTTGTATATGCAATTGGTCACTGAAACGTTATGTGGCAAGTGACTGTATATGTGAAAGTGTCTGGCACAGAGTCCAACATGTGAAAAGCATGCTCAATAAATGTTTTCTTTTCCCTTCCTTTTTTCCTACATGTTCTGATCTAGTAAGCATCTCTTCTCTCAAATCTATTATGTACCATCTTTACTACTCACAAAGCACTTACATTATGCTTTGTGTGTCTCAACCAGACTTAAGTAGCTTAACAGCATAGATGACACTTCTGAATCTTTGCCCTGCAAACCTGAACCAGATTTTTAAAACTGAAAAGGATGTTAGAGATGCAGTTCCAATGAAAACATCACACCTTCATTTACTTTCTCTGTGTCACTTGCTCTGTGTCATGTGGATTAAGGATTAAAATCTATCCAGAAGTTTGATAACTAAAAACAAAGCTGGCTGGGTGCAGTGGCTCACGCCTGTAATCCCAGCACTTAGGAAGATGGAAGTGGGCGGATGGCCTGAGTTTAGGAGTTTGAGACCAGCCTGGCCAACATGGTGAAACCCCATCTCTACTGAAAATACAAAAATTAGCTGGGCATGGTGACGTGCGCCTGTAATCCCAGCTACTGGAGTGGCTGAGGCAGGAAAATCAAAGTTGATTTTCCTCCAGGAACTTTTTTTCGGGCAAAGCAGTAGCCTAAGGATTTACAGCTGATGAATGCCACCAATGAGTTTGACAGTGTCTCCATGACTTTGGAGTATCTATACCTCAAGTCCTCCTCCCAGGCAGGATCCACTGATGGCAGCCACAACAGGTTTTGTGGACTTTTCAAGTTTCTCAAGTGTTCTCTGTGCTTCTTGTGAGATCTGTGTTACTTCTTGAGGGGTCTTGCAAGTGGCTAACATGCTGCATTATCCACAAAAGTAGAGAACAGAGAAAGAGATAAAACTACTACCTATTTGGTTCAATACTTACTCACTATATACTTATCCTATCATACATCAATATTTGGTAATTAATCTTCAAATACTCAGAAGGTTAAAAATGATTTTGCTTCAAATAGCACAATATCAGCAACATCATCTCTCTATAAAGAGTGTTAAATTTCTGGATCCAGAAAACATAAATGTGTTGCATAATTTATTTTTACTTCTGTAACAAATCGTTACATCACAAAGCTTGGTAAATGAGAAAATCATCTTTGGTAAATAATTTCACGATCAGATTAAACATTTCTCTATCAGGTAGTTAGGTTAAACAGCAATAAAAATGACAGCAAAAGAAAAGCCCCCCAAGTGGCTTAGAGAAATCTAAAACCTTTTATAAATCCCCCTAATGATTAAAAATGATCAGGTAGGCTGGGCATGATGGCTCACACCTGTAATCCCAGCACTTTGGGAGGCTGAGGCAGGTGGATCACTTGAGGTCAGGGTTTCAAGACCAGCCTGGTCAACACGGTGAAACCCTGTCTCTACTAAAAATACAAAAATTAGCCAGGCATGTTGGTGCACACCTGTAGTCCCAGCTGCTTGAGAGGCTGAGGCAGGAGAATCACTAGAACCTGGGCGGTAGAGGTTGCAATGAGCCAAGATCACACCACTGCACTCCAGCCTTGCTGGCAGAGCGAGACTGTTTCAAAAATAAATAAGTAAATAAAAATGATCAGGTGCAATGATGTTGTACTCAATGCCCTTTAATTTCAGTTTGTTTCATTTGCTACTTTGTGAACACATTTAGGATATGGATTTTGTACTTTTGACCAAGGATAACTAGTATTTTCTGTCATTTTATACACTGAGAGTTGCTCAGCTGGCCTCATAGAAGCTACATGTATTTTCCTCTGGATATAGGCAGCTACTGCCAGGTACATCGGTGTTTCGTTAGACTTTATAAATGTTCTGTTTAATGTTTATTTTTTAAAAGATGCAAAATTATCTTATCAAGTGGTTTTTCTTCTAGCTGAATTATTTGTGCCTAACAAGACACTGACTACTATACATAATCACACTTCAAGTACAAATGACTAAGCCTACAATGCTGGCTAACACTGTCTAAAATACAAAGAATATAAAAATACCCAAATTTTAACGGAATTGACAACCTACCATTTTAACCTATTAAATTAACACTAAAATATCATTTCCCCTTCTTATACATGTGTAAGCAATTGTAAATTCAGTTAATATAAGCATGCATTCCCCCATTTAGAAGAGGGAAAGAAAATACTAGCTGCATCTGTGAAGTTTTCTTCAACAATCTCAAGTCCTACCACCCACTTCATTTCCCTGAAGTGGCCATCTTCATGTTTGTAGTGTCTCCTTCCAGACCAACTATGCTTGTGTCCATTAACAGTATGAAGAATTATTCCAGATTTGGTTTTCAAACATTTATAGAAACGTTCTGCAATTTGTTTTTATTTTACCTTAACCTTATTTTTGAATTCCAACATTATATTGTGGATCTTGTTAATTCCTTTTACCTGTTAATTCCTTTACCTGTTTTGTAGTATTCTATTGTGTGAATAGTTCACATTTTACTTATCCATTTTCCTATTGACTGACATTTGGTTTTAAATTCTTCATTATTTTAAACTATACAAAACCAAACATCCTTGTACACTGATTCTTATAAACAAGGGGTAAGATTTCTCTAGATCATATGATGTGTGTATATGTGTGTGTGCATATATATATATATATGTACATATATATGTATTTTTTTTAATAGACAGAGTCTCACTCTGTCACCTTGGCTAGAGTGCAGTGGTGTGATCTCAGCTCACTGCAACCTCCGCCTCCCAAGGGATTCTTGTGCCGCAGCCTCCTGAGTAGTTGGGATTACAGACGTGTGCCACCACGCCTAATTTTTGTATTTTTAGTAGAGATGGGGTTTCACCATGTTGGCCAGGCTGGTTTCGAGCTCTTGGACTCATGTGATCTGCCTGCCTCAGTCTCCCAAAGTGCTGGGATTACAGGCAACAGCCACCACACCTAGTTTGATGTATTCAATTTTACTGAATGCTGCCAAGTTGCTCTCCAAAGTTGCTCTAACAGCTGGCATTCCTACTAGTAACATATTAACTTTCTCATTTCCTCAAGTTCTGGCTAACACACGATATTTTCAAACCTTTAAATGTTTTCTGATCTCATGGGTAAAAAATGGCATCTCATTGTTAGCTTAATACTCAGAAACTACTTTCAGCTTCTTTAAGAGAAGGCAATTATTTAGTCTTTCGTGGTTGAAGCAACAAGCCCTTCTATTTGCTCAACTTTATTATACTCATAAAAATAACTTTAAAAACTTTCAGAGAATTTATTTCTACCTTCTTTTTTTTTTTTTTCTTTTAGAGACAAGGTCTTGCTATGTTACCAAGTTGGCCTTGAACTCCTGGGCTCAAGCGACTCTCATGCCTCAGCATCCTAAGGAGCTGATACTACAGGCCTGTGTCACTGTGCTCAGCATTTCTACTTTCTTTTAAAAGGAGAAATTATTAGGCCTAAGAAACACACCAAGAAGCAAACCAAGATAAAAGATGACTTCAAGTTTTCTAAAACTTACTTGATATCAGCACCTGCAATAAAGCAGCCTGGCTTTGACGAGATAAGGACGGCACTTCTGATTTGATCGCTAGCCCAGATTTCATTCATAACTTCTATGAACTCTGAATGCAGCTCTTTACTCAGTGTATTTACCTGCCAAAGAGAAATATATACAGCTAAGGGTTTAAATTTGAAGTACCGGATGTACATATCACCATCAAATGCTATTTTGATTATAAGAAATATATGTATCCAGCAGAAATATACTGTTAAAAGAGAATAAAAAATAACATTCTCCCAGCAAGTCAGCAGCTTTCTATTCAGGCAGCTTTGGCCCACTATAGATACTCTTTCCTTTAAAAATAGGTCTCCTCAAGGGAGGAACTCAGGGTCATCCTTAGAGTTTAAATCATATGTAGGCTATAAACAAATAGGTCTACAAACATCTATTGGCATAGAAAAAATCTGTATAATGTTAAGAAAAAAATGAAATAAAAATAAGATATATAGGCCAGGCATGGTGACTCATCCCTACAATCCCTGCACTTTGGGAGGCCAACGCGGGCAGATCACTTGAGCTCAGAAGTTCAAGACCAGCCTGGACAACATAATGGAACCCTGTCACTACAGAAAATACAAAAATTAGCTGGGCCTGGTGGAAGACGGCTATAGTCCCAGCTACTCAGGAGACTTAGGTGGGAGGATCACCAGAGCCTGCAGAGGCTGAGGCTGCTATGAGCTGTGATTGTGCCACTGAATTCCAGCCTAGGCAACAGAATGAGACCCTATGTCCCAAAAACAAACAAACAAAAAACGATATAGTATGATCTTAGTTTTGCAAATATTATTCGTTGAAACTGAATTAAATGTGGTTATCCCATGGAAGATACCGAGAAAAACAATGTGATTATCTTTGGGTTTGAATTATGAATGATTACTATTTTCTTCTTTATTTACTTTTTTTTGAGACAGAGTTTCACTCTTGTTGCCCAGGCTGGAGTGCAATGGCACAATCTCGGCTCATCGCAACCTCCACGTCCTGGGTTCAAGAAATTCTCTTGCCTCAGCCTGCTGAGTAGCTGGGATTACTCATGTGCCACCATGCCTGGCTAATTCTGTATTTTTAGTAGAAACGGGGTTTCTCCATGTTGGCCAGGCTGGTCTTGAACTCCTGACCTCAAGTGATCTGCCCACCTCGGCCTCCTGGGATTACAGGTGTGAGCCACAGCGCCCGTCCAGTTTTTGTGGTTGTGTTTTTGTTTTTTTAGAAAGACAGGATCTTTCTCCCAGGCTCTGTCTCCCAGGCTGGAGTGTAGTAGTGCAATCATATCTCACTGTAACCTTGAACTCCTAGGCTCAAGCAATCTCTCCACTTCAGCCTCCAGAGTAGCTAGCACTACAGGTGAACATCACCATACCCAATTATTTATTATTTTTTATTTTTTATAGAGACAGGTCTTGCTATGTTGCACAGGGTGGTCTCAAACTCCTGGGCTGAAGCGATCCTCCTGCCTCAGCCATCCAGTGTTGGGATTATAGGTTTGAGCCACAGTGTCCAGCCTGGCTACAAGATTGATTTTTAAAGAATTCTTTACACCAAATTTAGATAGGAGAAAAGCATGGACTCCCACAATAAAGCTCTTCTTGGCAAAAGAATGGATTAATGCTATACACTTTGTTGAAGCTGCCAAAGACAAATGAAATTTCAGTTCGAACAGAACTTGATTTCCAACACGCGTATTGCACTGAGTCATTCACATCCCTCAGGAAGCTTAAGAGACAAGTATCCACATTTCACCCAGCCAGCTTACTATTAATAGTGACTTATGTCAGGCAGGTAATGAAGAAAATGGATTTAACAACCTCATATTTAAGATGGGTAGGCAAATTTTGAGTCTTTTTTTTTTTTGAGATGGAGTTTTACTCTTGTTGCCCAGGCTGGAGTGCAATGGTGTGATCTCAGCTCACCACAACCTCCGCCCCCTGGGTTCAAATGATTCTCCTGCCTCAGCCTCCAGAGTAGCTGGGATTACAGGCATGTGCCACCATGCCTGGCTAACTTTTTGTATTTTTAGTACAGACGGGGTTTCTCCATGTTGGTCAGGCTGGTCTCAAACTCCCAACCTCAGGTTATCCGCCTGCCTAGGCCTCCCAAAGTGCTGGGATTACAGGTGTGAGCCACTGCAACCTGCCCTGAGTCTTATAAACAAAGCTTGACTAGCTAGCCTTCAGGTTGTAATGTAGAATGAGGAAGTGACTTATTAGAGAAGAACATCTTATTAGAGAAGAGTAAGATGTTCTTCTCTAATAAGTCACTTCCTCATTTTACATTATAACCTGAAGGCAGCTGGGCATGGTAGCTCACGCCTGTAATCCAAGCACTTTGGATGCCAAGGCGGGTGGATCACCTGAGGTCGGGAGTTCAAGACCAGCCTGACCAACATGGTGAAACCCCGTCTTTATAATAAAAAAAAAAAAAAATTAATATAACCTGAAGGCTAGCTAGCCTTGCTAATCCTTGATGTTTATCTGGCACCTAAGGTCAATAAGAGGAATTCTTACACAAGAATCTCTGCTTTAGAAAACCGGCTTCCTTGAGCAATCTGTCAAACTTCAATATAATTATCAAAACTGTAAATTCATATAAGATTACTGCCAGATTGGTGAATTTGGGGAAATATCTTTACCATTCAGGACTAGATTCATAATGTGGTTAGTAGAAATAAACTGCAAATTAAATGAGATACCTTTGAATTGGGAGAGTTAATTCGAATAACTGCCACATCCCCTTTGACTCCATAGTTAATATGGGTTCTGGCTAAAAAGAAAATAAAAGTTTATTTGTAAACATATTTATTGCAACATAAATCCAAAAAGCAACATAAGCATACATATCAACAAGAAATTAAACTTACTCAGCAAAGCAGAAGACTCTGTAAAATTTCGGCATATATAACCTATAAGAAAAAGATATTTCAAAATCAATTTGCAAAACAATTTCTGTAATACTTTTTATATATAACAAAGCTGTAATTTACAATAACAACAACAACAACAAAAACCCCAAATCAGTACAATGTATTCTAAGCCATTACTGTGAATACTGCCATATTTTTTTCATTTTAATTATTAGGTCAGATGATTATTCAGATACTAAAAGAGGAAGACTGTCCCCCCTCCCCCCGCCCCTAGACCCACCCCACCAGCAAATATCTACATCCCCAGAATCTGTGAATACGTTAGGTTACATAGCAAAGGTGGGGGAGTTAAGGTTGCTAATCAGTTGGCCTTAATAAAGAAAATTTATCATGGATTATCCAGGTGGGCCCAGTGTAATCACAAAAGGGAAGAGGGAGGCAAAGAGAACCAGAGAGATAGCAGTGTGAAAATGACTTGGCCCCATGTGGAAGCAGGCAACGAGTCAAAGAATGCAGGCAGCTTCCAGAAGCTGGAAAAGGTAAGGTAATGGATTTTCCCCTAAAGCATCCCGAATGAACATAGCCCTGCCATTACCTATGATTTTACCCAAGTGAGACCCATTTCAGACTTCTGACCTTCATAACTGGAATATACTTTTATCGTTTTAGACACGACGTGTTTCTTGCATTGGAACCGAATAAAAAAAAGAAAAAAGTCTAGACACTGTGTGGTAATCTGTTACAGCAGCAATAGGAAACTAATACACTAAGCAATAAGTAACCTACAAAACGACCCATAATGTCAGTTCCAAATGTATTCCAAATATGTCCCCACTATGTTTTCCAGGCATGTCCTCTTTCATTTTTTTGGAGAGATGAACTTTGCAGTGTTATCAAAAGTAAAATCAAGTAGCAACAGTAGCTACCGTAAATGAAATATTTCATGTCATACTTTGCTATTGTAAGCGTTTCTAACTGAAAAGGTCTACATTGAATGCCACAAGAATACTCTTACTCCCTGGATAATAACGACCAGCTATTCTCCTCTCTCTTTCCTAATCACTTCACTAGTTTAGGCTCTCCAGTATGATGATGAGATGATGATGATGATGACGACGATGAGATGATCTTTTGGGCACAAATCACCATTAGAGAAACCCCAGTGGAAGGTCTTTCAATCTGGACTCTAGATGGAAGGTAAGGAACACTGGGGAATTCTAGGCAAACATTCCAGCTTTGTTTCGGACATGACTCTACCTCTATTCCACCATTAAAGGCTTACCTCAGTCCTGCTCTCATCTAAACATCTTGCTCTAGGTGACAATCAAGCTGTTAATAGAGGCAGCCCAGGGTCAACATCCCTTAATTACAACTTCCAATCTTCTTCAAAACACCCTGCTTTTTCTGCCCTTGTCTTTCAGTCATGGTTCACCTCAAACATTTCTCCTATGCACCTCTTTAACTCCTTCTCCCTGCGACATCTTCCAAATTCTGCCCAGTTATCTTAGGAAAGAGTTTTCTTTTTCTTTGCTTCTAAAAACAAAAACAAACCACCCCTTAATTGATTAACAGCAATACACATGGAAACACTTGCATTGAGGACAAGGCATAAGTCTTACAGTAACAGCAAATAAAGAACTGGTGCTTTAACAAAATCCAGAGATTCCTTCATGCATCTTCTCTAATTACACTACCTTTTCCCAGGTATTAGTAATTTAATTCTTAATTATTTGCACTAAAACTGTTTTGTTTTAAATTTTCATAGAAATATACAGCATTTGGGCTACATTAGTGACTAGGCTTTGGAATCCACAAATATAATTTAGGAGTGTGGGGAGTGCCTGCCTGATTTAGGAGTGCTATTAAAAAAAAAAAGTTAAAATTCTTGGCCAGGCACGGTGGCTCACACCTGTAATCCCAGCATTTTTGGAGGCTGAAGCAGGTAGATCACCTGAAATCAGAAGTTCAAGACCAACCTGGAACATGGTAAAACCTCGTCTCTACTAAAAATACAAAAATTAGCTGGGTGTGGTGGTGCACGTCTGTAATCCCAGCTACTCAGGAGGCTGAGGTGGGAGGATTACTTGAACCAGGGAGGTTGCAATGAGCTAAAATCACGCCACTGCACTCCAGCCTGGGAGAGAGACCAATACTCTGAAAGAAAGAAAGAAAAGAAAAAGTGGCCGGGCACGGTGGCTCACTCCTATAATACCAGCACTTTGGGAGGCTGAGGCAGGTAGATCACGAGGTCAAGAGATCAAGACCATCCTAGTCAACATGGTGAAACCCCGTCTCTACTAAAAATACAAAAATTAGCTGGGCATGGTGGCGCACACCTGTAGTCTCAGCTACTCGGGAGGCTGAGGCAGGAGAATTGCTTGAACCCAGGAGGCCGACGTCTGGTGAGCCGAGATTGCGCCATTGCACTCCAGCCTGGGTAACAAGAGCGAGAAATTCCGTCTCAAAAAAAAAAAAAAAAAGAGAGAAA
>PVKV010028062.1:15158-25613 GCA_004027835.1 Alouatta palliata | reverse complement strand
CAGTGTTGAAGGGAGGCTGCCTGGATCTCCCGGTGCTTCAGGCTTTGGCGGATGTGATCCTCATGTCACGCAGTGTTGAAGGGAGGTTGCCTGGATCTCCCAGTCCTTCAGGCTTTGGCGGATGTGATCCTCATGTCATGCAGTGTTGAAGGGAGGCTGCCTGGATCTCCCGGTGCTTCAGGCTTCGGTGGATATGATCCTGCGCATGTGTCCCTGAACCTAAAATAAAGTTGTTTTTTTTGTAAACTTTAACAAAACTTGAGAAATAGGATCTAATTAAACTAAAGAGCTTCTGCACAGAAAAGGCAACTATCATCAGCGTGAACAGGCAAGTTACAGAGTGGGAGAAAATATTTGCAATCTATCCATCTGACAAAGATCTAATATCCAGGATCTACTAGAAACTTAAACAAATTTACAAGAAAAAACCCATTAAATATGGGCAAAGGACGTGAACAGACATTTCTCAAAAGAAGACATTTGTGCGGCCAACAAACATATGAAAAAGATCTCATCATCACTGGTCCTCAGAGAATTGCAAATCAAAACCACAATGAGATACCATCTCAGGGCAGTCAGAATGGTGATTATTAAAAAGTCAAGAAACAACAGATGATGTCGAGGTTGCAGAGATATAGGAACACTTTTACACTGTTGGAGGGAACGTAAATTTGTTCAAGCATTGTGAAAGATTGTGTGGTGATTCCTCAAAGATCTAGAACCAGAAATACAGTTTGACCCAGCAGTCTCATTACTGGGTATATACCCAAAGGAATGTAAATCATTCTATTATGCCAGTACATGTATGTGTATGTTCTTTGCAGCACTATTCACAAGAACAAAGACATGGAACCAACCCAAATGCCCATCAATGATAGACTGGATAAAGAAAATATGTTACAGCTAAACCATGGAATACTATGCAGCCATAAAAAGGAGCAAGATTTGTCCTTTGCTGGGACATGGAGGAGCTGGAAGCCATTATCTTCAGCAAACTAAGGCAGGAACAGAAAACCAAACACCACATGTTCTCGCTTATAAGTGGGAACTGATCTGTGAGAACATACGGACACAGGGAGGGGAACAACAGACACTGAGGCCTGGCAGGAAGTCAGGGGTCACGGGGGGAGGGAGAGCATCAGGAAAAATAGCTAATGCATGCTGGGCTTAATACCTAGGTGATGGGTTGATAAGTAGCAAACCACTGTGGCACACGTTTACTTATGTAACAAACCTGCACGTCCTCCACGTGTACCCTGGAAGTTAAAAATTAAAATTAAAAATTAAAAAAACTTTAAAAGGAGCCAGAAGTTAAAAAAGAAAACAATAATAAAATTGACAACTTTCTTCTCAACAAAAACAAGAGAAGTTAGAAAATATGAAATGACACTTTTAAAGTATGAAAAAGAAATTAATTCCTATTTAAAATTCTGTACCCAGCAAACATGTTTCAAAAGTGAAGAAAAAAAAAATTTCTGACAAAAAAGCGTGAATTGTTTTCAGTAAACCAGCACTTTAAATTTATTTTTTTTAAAGAAACTAAGGATACCCACATAGCCCTTCAAGTTGACATGCACTTCTTGATGTGAAAGAAGGTTATTGACATACTGCTGAATAAAAACAGCATTTAAATAATTTTATTTATATAAATTTGTCACAAAAGATTAGCAGTGATTGCATGTGTTGTTAAATATGAGATAATTTTTATTTTAGTCAGACCACTATATTGTTGAAATTTGGGGCAATAAATGTATATCTTTTTATTGTTGTTCTTTAAAATATTTTTAATTATATGAGAAACACTCCTAGAATAATGTCAAGGGAAAAAAAATAGATGAAAATTTTTTAAAAGATTCAAAATCCTGTTAGAATTTTAAAGACATTGTAGTTGGTTTTCTGGATGGTTATTTTAATCATCTAAAAGCGAATTTGCTGTGCACTGTTAGTTGACCATTGGGCCCTCTCTTGTCGAGATAATTTAAAGCATGTGATTATTCTCTGTGCTTAAGAGTGTATTTCACAGCACCTAGCAAAGTGGTAATACTGGCATTGACAGTGTCTGTGGACAGGCAAATAAAACAGATGGTGCACTTTCTTTCTTGAAAGAGGTGAGTTGGAAACTTCCTAAACTCAAAGGATTTAGGCTGCTTTGATTGCTGTGTTTTCAAACTCACCAGCTTCACTCTCATCCTCCCAGGACCAGGCCTGATGGAGCCAAAAGCAAAGTTTGTCGTGTTCAGAGCAACCTTGTAATCACAAGAAACCCAGAGGACTGGTTTCCATCGTCACAACTGGGTACCTCTGACCCCTGATGCACTGGCAACCTCTCCCTCTAGAGGTGGGGTAGATGCTATATAATGTTTTCTCTCTGTCCAGACAGCTAATTCCCTGAGCTAGGTTATATATTTGACATTGTTTCTATGTTATTATTTGAAGCTAAATTATTAAGTATCTGCTTTCCCAGAAGTCACATTTCTCATTTCTTCCTCTTCTGCCTCCTAAAAGTTGAAGCTTGCAGAGAGCTTTTATTTCTAATTTCTGAATATCCTCTCCTGGCACCTGAGTATGGCACACATCATTTAAGATTATAAGTTCATCATTTATATGATGCATTTTTGTCTCAAGAATCCTTACTAAACATTTACAGTGAAGGGAAATCCCGTTCACATTAGTATCATGCGTTTAGGTGTGAAAGCACGGCATCCACTGCTCTTTCACCTGTTGCTGAATCCATCGCTCCTTCTTCCAATCTTCTGCGAATTCTGCCCTGACTGGCGTGTTAATTGGTCAGGGTGCAGCTACCCTTCAAAGGGTGCCAGAGGCCTTCTCTCTGATTGCATGCATGTGCAAAAGTGCTTTTCTTCTCTTCCGGAGATGGTGCTTTCACTCAGTGTTCTAGGTTCTTTTGGGTGTGTACTCAGGAGCACAGTTGCGGGTGATATGATACGTGTGTGTATTTATCTTTAGCAGATTCTGCTTGGCAGTTTTTCAAATAGGTTGTATCAACTGGCCACCAGCAGGGTGGGTGTGAGAGTTCCAGTTTTACATTTTCGCATCATTTTGCATCATGCCTTCACCAATAAAGCTGGTCAGTTAGTGAATAGTATCTCTTCAGCAACCACAACACAATGGCAAAACAGCAAGTTCAAAAAAATGGATGGGAATTCCAAACGTTATGATTCAATCTGGGTATTTTATTATATATATATCTGTGTGTGTGTGTGTGTGTGTGTGTGTGTGTGTGTGTGTGTATACATATAAAACAACTTAAAATATTTTCAGAAGTTACGTATACACTCAGTTCATGAAGTTTTTCTTCTTCAAAAAATTCAGATGCGGAAGGAATTTATTCCTGCTGAAGGAAAAATTAAGGAACCTAGAATATATAGTTATTCAAAAGAGGAAATAAATTAGCATTACAAAAGAGTTTTTAAATGTATATCCTTATTTTTCCTGTCTTCTCCTGAGCCCTCCAAACTGTTCTGACCTCTGCCCATTACTCAATTCCAAATTAACTTGCATATTTTCAGGTATCTTTATAGCAATACCTCAGCAATACTTCTGGTACCAATTTTCTGTATTAGTCTGTTCTCATATTGCTGTAAAGAAATACCTGAAACTGGGTAATTTATCAAGAAAAGAGGTTTAATTGGTTCATAGTTCCACAGGATATACAGGAAATATGACTTACACAGTCATGTTGTAAGGCAAAGGGGAAGCAGGTAGATCTTACACAACCAGAGCGGGTGGAAGAGCAAGAAGGGTGAGGTGCTGCACACTTTTAAACAACCAGATTGTACGAAAACTCACTCTCATGAGAAGAGCAAGGGGAAATCGGTGCTCATGATCCAATCACCTCTCACCAAGTTGTCTTCCAACATTGGGTCTTGCAATTCAACATAAAATTTTGGTGGCAACACAAATCTAACCCATATTAATGACATATATTAAAGATATAAACAATCAAGAGACTCATGCATGACTGCAGAAGTTATAAATCAAATGAATCTACTAGATATTATAAATATTTAAACAGAAATATTAGTTCACTGTTAAGCAGAACTTTAGAACTGGAGCGGTTTTGTGAATGGAAGACAAATATGAGGTGGCAGCTAAGAATTCAGCACAGGGAATGGAGAGGGGCTGTCAGAATTCAGCACAGGGAATGGAGAGGGGCTGTCAGAATTCAGCACAGGGAATGGAGAGGGGCTGCAGAGACAGGCTGAAGAGGTCTAGCACATGTGCGCCCATCAAGGTACCAGAACTACATGCTACTCGAAAGGATGGAGGAGAGGCAATATTTGAATACATAATGAATGGTAATTTTCTGGAGAGAAAAATTTACAGCATATGAATTTACAAATTCAGAAAGAACAATGTATCCAAGGTAGGATAATTGCATTGGTTCATTTTATGTGCCACTTGGCTAGGACATGGTGCCCAGATAGGTAGTCAAATATTATTCTAGACTTTTCCATGAAGGTTTTAGATGAGATTAACACATGAATGGCTTTGGGCAATGCATATGGTCCTCCCTCCTGTGGGTAGACCTCGTCCAATCAGTTGAAGGCCTTAAAACAAAAGAGTGACCTTACCAAGCAAAAAGGGATTCTGCCAGCTGCTGGTCTTTGGACTTAAACTTCAGCCACTTCCTGGGGCTCCAGCCTGCTGGCCCATCCCATCAGATTTTGGGCTTGCCAAGCCTTCACAATCACATAAGCCAGTCTCTTAAAATAAATGTATCTCTCTCTGTCTACACACACACACCCCTCATTGGTTCTGTTTCTCAGAAGAACCCTAATAAAGTAGTTAAAGGCAGTCCAACTCTAGGCAAACTATTGTGAAACTACAGAGCACCAAGAACCAACAGGCAGTCTTAAAATCAGTTAGAGACAGGAGAGATCACTTCCAAAGGATGGCAATTTAGTTGACAGCAGATTTCTCAACACCAGCGGAAGCCAGAAAATAGTCCAATATTATTTTCAAAATTATACAGGAAAGAAAAATAACTGTTGAGCTGTCCTTATGATCTTCATTAAACTATCTTTCCAGAACAAAGTAAAAATAAAAACTTATTCACAGAAAGAGGGTCTAAAAGAGCACTTTACCAACAGATTTTCACCAATATGATTCTTAAAGGACACACTTCAGGAAGATAAATAAACATGATTCTAGAAGGGCAGCTGGTGAGTAGAGGACATGTACATGTATATGGCTTTGGCAAGTGTTAGCTTTATAAAGTAATACACCACTGATGTCTGTGTCCAGTATCTCAGGTTAAGAAAGAACAGACACAGCGTACTGAAAACAATAGCTTACAATTCAGAATGAGGTGAGAGGATGTAAAGTACATTCTGAAGTCCTCGTATTGTTAAGATACTTCACAGATTACATTAGGTATGCCTAGTAAAACATCAGAGATACATACTTGAACAGTAAAGATAAATAAAATGAAAAAAGAACAAATTAATTACAAAGAAACCCTGAAAATAGAAATGGAAGAAATACAGAAAAAGGTATTTTTTTACCCAAAGGTAAGGGGGTAGACTTGAATACAAATACAGCAGAAATAAAATAAATGTAAACAGATAAATTTTCTAGATAAGAGTCAGAGGTTTATTAGATAAAATAATAACAAGAAATTCAGCTTTTGCTATTTAAAAGAGACACATTCAAAATGAATTTTAATACATTTTATTGAAAGTAAATGGAAAGAATAAAATATATATACAATAATAATGACCAATACCAGAAAACAGACATTAAGACAAAGTGCATTGTTAAACATAGAAAGGATAATTTTCAGTTTGCTTGAAAGACGTGAAGAATTTCTACTTAAATAGCTACAAAATATGTGAATTTTTAAATGGTATTAATATGAAAACCAATGTACTGTCTCCTTTTGAGGTATCAGTCATCTCTCTTGAATTATGAAAAGTCAGACAAAAATCTTAGTAGAAATGGAATAGGTTTGAACAGTAAAATTTACAAAGTGAAACACATGGGCACAGTAGTTCCTCAATCCAATGGCAAATCTTAGTAAATATGTTTTTAATGTTGAATCTTAGTTAATTCCCATTAAAATCAGAAATAAGAAAAGATACCTACTGATATTTATTTTGAAAGAAATACTGAAATGGAGGTTCTGATAAGTGCACGGTGACAAGAAAAAGCAACAAAAGCATGATTATTGGAAAAGAAGAAATGGGACTGTCATTTCTAGATGACATAAAAATGCAGTCAACTACGCTGTGTAATATGGAAATAATGAGAGATCAACAATGTGACTGAAAATAAGAATAACATAAAAAGTCAACTACAATTATATTCAAAAATAGAAAGCATAATAAAAATATGTTAAATATAAAGTATAAGGTAGCAAAATCTTTGTAATACCTTTATAAAAAATATGAAACAGAAAGATATACCATATCTATGGATAGAAACCTAAATATGACGAGTCTTCCCTAGTGCATGTATACATTCCAGGAGGTTTCAATATATATCATGTGAGGATACTTGTAGAAATTAACAAGACAGTTGTCAACATATTTGCAAGAGCAAAGTCCCAGAATAGTCAAGGTATTATTGAAACAGGAGTTGAGGGTCTTGTTCTTCCAGATATTTTATTTAAAGATACCGCAATTAAGATAGCATGCAGGATCATGTGAAATCATGTGAAATGCAGGATCTTGTGTTTCAGGATCAACTGAAACACAAGAAGGGAGATATAAAGGGACTCTATTTTATATGGAATACTTGATATAACAGAGGGTGCCTTAGAGAATACTGGAAAAAACAAGGAACATTGGAATAAAAAATACATTTCACATGGATTAACAATTAATATAGGAAGCCGTATCTTTAAAGCCTTTGGGAAGAAAATCAGGATAATTTTATGAGCTCGGGAAAGGGAAAAACTGTTCATCTTAAAAAGTGACAAATTTTACTGTACTGAAAAGGTTTCTGTTAATCAAACACTATAGTAATGTGGAAAGACAAACTGAACTTGGGGAAAATATTATATATATATATACATACATACAGTCATCCCTTGGTTTCCATAGGGTTTGGTTCTAGGACACAGTGCAGTTAACAAAATGCATAGATGCTTAAGGCCCTCATATGAAATCATATACTATTTACATATAACTTGCCCACATTCTCCCATATACTTGAAATCATCTGTAGATTACTTTTAATACCTAATACAGGGTAAATGCTGTATAAATACTTTTTAATCTCTATTTTTCATTTGGATCATTTTTATTACATTTTTGGGAAGACATTTTCGATGCATGGTTGACTGAAGCCACATGTTATATGCATTTATACATGTATAATGTGTATATTATACATCTCCCTCCCTCCCTATACATATATAAGGGCTGACTATACATATATAACACCTATAAATATATGTATAAATGCATGTTACTGTAAATACATATATGCATATGATAATTCATATATATATTTGGAATATAAGAATGTTTACAATTACAACAAAGGACAACAAAATGGAAATATACACAAAATATATCATTAAATATTTCCAGAAAACAAAAATAATAAATGATCTAGCACATTGAGAGATTTTCAAACTCTAATTGTATGAAAAAAGCAAATATCATTAAAAATCAATTTTCTGGGCCGGGCGTAGTGGCTCATGCCTGTAATCCAAGCACTTTGGAGGCCAAGGTGGGCGTATCATCTCAGGTCGGGAGTTCAAGACCAGCCTGACCAACATGGTGAAACCACATCTTAAAAAAATAAATAAATAAAATATATTTTTAAAAAATCAATTTTCTGTAAGATATTATATACGCAAATGCTGCCATGATGTGTATTGATGGGAATACTCATTCCTAGAGGAAGCAGATATAAATTAGTGCAACCACTTTGAAAAACAATTTAATACTATCATTTACAACTGAATGTTTAAAAACGTCAATGTGCAGACATTGCGCTTACGGATACAAACACCAAAGCTGAATTTACATGCTCCTTCGAAGACATGCAGTAAAATCCACTGAAGCTAGAACCTGGAGGCAATCCAACATGCTTATCAAGATTAAAATGGAAGGAAAGAACAAGAAAAGAAATGAGGGCTTCAGGGTGCCTTAGTTGCATTGGGCCCAAGAGGGAACACTAGTGCTATCTTCATATGGTGTTACATTTCTGTAAATTTGTAATTTCTTTATCATATTTCTTTTCATATCAGATGATGTTGGGGTGCCTGTAGGCATTTGGAGTTCCAGCTGGGAAGGGGAAGTTTTACTAGGAATAGATGTAGCAGCAAATTGAAGTGCACTTGAATTGCTCTTATGTAGACTTTACATTTGTATTATTTTTCTTAAAGAGAGTCCCCCAGATTTTATCATTTCTATGCTGAAGAAACTGGAGTCAGCACAGAATCAGGATGTTGGTTTTGGAGGAGAGAGGGCCAGCTGTGGCCATGGAGCAGAAAGGGGGACCCAGAGAGCTGAAATGGGACTGGAAATGTTCTAAGATGTTAATCCCGTGGTAGCTTTTTGGTTTTCATTTTATTTTATGCTTTATAACTTTATATATATGTATATAAGTATGCATGTATATATGGTATTTATGTATATATAAAATATAAACATTTAAAATGTAGCAGATAGGAGAAAACATGATAGCCATTTCAGTAAAGAACTTAGGATCTTCCAATTGGAAAGGAGTTGCTTAGCAGAAGAGAGTAAATGGTTTCCTCCCCTATACATTAACATCTTTTTAGATAAAAATAAAATAGCTGTATATAAACATCGGCTCTGTTAAGAACAACGCATGGGCTCTGAGGAGATGGAAGGATTGGGCTCAGGAGGCACTGAAATCCCAGGAGTCAGAGTCCAGGTGATGTGGGGCCAGAGGGAGTGGGAACATGGTTTCCACCAAAGGTTCTGTTTTATGGTTGTGACTTCTGTTTAGGTGACTTGGAAGGCAAGGTCTGAATGCAGCACAGCGGCATTTCTGGAGAGCACTCTGGCAGCCGGGGCCAAGATGGTTATGGACCCCTGTGTCTTCACCACAGAATCCACACCCAGGGATTTATTACAGGCGGTGTTCCCTGGCAAGTGCCGTGTGATAGGAAAAGTAGATTCGAGCTAATCTCTCAAGAGTAGGAAAATAGCTATGTGGTGACAGGCATGTGGTGAAATTTGACAGTGCTTTCAAGTGGAATTTACCAGGAATTTTTAAATCTTGGTAAATTATTATTTTTTTTATTCTAGAAAGCACATGTTTTCTAGAATTAAACACATGTTTTCTAGAATTAAAGCAAGACTGTCTGAAATAATCATACTAATCCAGTTGGAACAGTGTGACACTGGCTTCCTTCGTGCAGGACACCTGGGGCCTGTGTTAATCAGCTGTGCTGCTCAAGGGAGAACGTGCTAAGGGGACTTCTTGGACTCGCCTGACCACACCTGCCCTCCTAAGCTGCTCAAGGGAGAACGTGCTAAGGGGACTTCCTGGACTCGCCTGACCACACCTGCCCTCCTAAGCTGCTCAAGGGAGAAAGTGCTAAGGGGACTTCCTGGACTCGCCTGACCACACCTGCCCTCCTAAGCTGCTCAAGGGAGAACGTGCTAAGGGGACTTCCTGGACTCACCTGACCACACCTGCCCTCCTACACCCTACCCTGGTGGAACAGACAAGCAAAAATTGCGTTTCATGGAGCAGAATTTGGGCATCCTGTTCTAGAGGTTTTGTGATGATAAAAAATATATACGTTCACTGTCAAATTTATAGCAGACAAAGGAATGTTTCCACACAATTTGTCCTGTTAATCAGAAGTTGCCCTGTTCTCCAAGATAGCTCAGGCTGTGGGTGGTGGCTGGAAGAGAGCAGCCAGGCACCTGCAGGTCAGCCTCTGTGCTCAGCTGGTCCAAGTGAAAGGCTCACTGCGGCCATGCTGGAGACCCCTCTATGAGGGGCTCCGGAAGAAGGGGCTGCTGAGGATGCCTACTGCTGCCTGGTGGGGAGGCGGGGCAGGGGCTATGGCCCCGTTACTCAGGAGTCTTTAGCAGCTCCCCCCCAAATTCCTCCTTGTTGAGTTGCTTCACCATTCTATCCCAAATTCAGAATGCTTTGTTCTGTTTCAGAGTCGCTGTTTAAAACAAGTGGCTCTGAAAGGGGAATGGGTGACCCTGCCAAGCGGTGGGGAACTCCCAGAACCACTGAGTTTTCTCAGGTGGCACTTGGGTGCTGGGGAGGCTCCGGGACAACTGGGGAAAGCCCTCCATCTGGAGGCTCCGCAGACAGCCCCTACCACCTGATGACAGGATCGGAAAGCACAGGCCAGGCTTCATCACTGTCACCCGAAGACCTGCCTGATGACAGGATCGGAAAGCACAGGCCAGGCTTCATCACTGTCACCCGAAGACCTGCCTGATGACAGGATCGGAAAGCACAGGCCAGGCTTCATCACTG
>PVKV010028062.1:0-15058 GCA_004027835.1 Alouatta palliata | reverse complement strand
ATTTTTCTGAGATACTAAATGAGCAACACATACTTTAGAAGTCCGTTGCTGTAATGAAAAGTAAATAATTTAAAACACCCATTGCTAGTGCCTACAGTGATGTGCCTGCCTCAGGATTGCAGAATACATCTCCACAAATAGACAAAAACAGTAAAGATGAGAAGAACGACACTACTTTATGAATCAACTGGGATCTCACTGGATCCAAAGTCTGCAGAACGCACTTTCTTTTCAAGTGAACGTGGAACATTCAACAAGATAGATCACAGGCTGGGCTATGATCACCTACTTAGGACTACAAAGGTTTATACATAACTCAAATGTCCAGCAATTGTTGAATTCTTTCAAAGAAATAATATGTACACTTCACAAACTCTTTCAGAAAATAGAGGATGATGAAATGAGTCCCAGATAATTGTATGAATCTGGGATAACACTGATACCATCTACTGAGATTAAGAGTGAAAAACATTAGACAGGCCGGGCACAGTGGCTCACACCTGTAGTCCCAGCACTTTGGGAGGCAGAGGAGGGCAGGTCATTTGAGGCCAGGAGTTGGAGATCAGCCTGACCAACATGGTGGAACCCCATCTCTACTTTAAAAAAAAATGAAAAAGCTAGGCATGCTGTTGCACACAACTGTAATCCCAGCTGCTCAGGAGGCTGGGGCAGGATAATTGTTTGAACCCAGGAAGCAGGGTTGCAGTGAGCCAAGATCACACCATTGCACACCAGGCTGTACAACAGAGTGAGACCCTGTCTCAAAAAAAAAAAAAAAAAAGTTATGGACCAATAGCTCCCATGAATGTAGATGCAGAAATTCTCCAACAACGTGTTAACAAATCAAAAGAAGGATCATGTATCATGAAAAAAAAAATAAGGTTTATTCCGGGAATGCAAGCTTCATACAACATTCAAAACCCCGATCTAGATGACAGCATGGCAACGTTATTTATAATATCTTCAAGCAAGAAACAATTCAGATTTCTTTCAGCAGGTGAATGGATAAATAAATGTTGGTATGTGCAAGTAACAGAATGCTATTCGTTGATAAAAATGAACAATCTTCTGACACACACATGAACATGGATGGATCTCAGGCTTTATGCTGAGAGAGGAAAGGTTTACACACAGGTGATATTGCGTCATTCTAGTAAAATCAAGTTCTAAAGCAGCACAGCTAGCCTGTAACAGCAGAAACCGGATCAGTGACCACCTTGGGCTGGAGGGATTGCCTGCAAACAGGCACAGAGGCGTATCATGGGGGTAGATGTGTGGATGAGGTAGAAATGCTCTGTTTCATAATTTGGATTCAGGCTGCATGGGTTATATACACTTGACAAAACTCATCAAACTGTGCACTTAAAATCTGCATATGTTATTGCATGCCATTTATGCCTCAATATAATTTAGTTACAAATAAAAAAGTGCAAAGCTTTTCAGTCATTCAGTGTAGAAAATATAACAACACCTAAAAAGTTGCCTTCAAACCTATTTAAACATACAATATTAAAACACCAAGTGTACAGAGATGCCCCCCTTTTTTTATTTTTATTTTTTGAGAAAGAGTCTCACTCTGTCACCCAGGCTGGAGTGCAGTCATGTGATCTCAGTTCACTGCAACCTCCACCTCCCAGGTTCAAGTGATTCTCCTGCCTCAGCCTCCTGAGTAACTGGGATTACAGGTGCCATGCTACCACACCCAGCTATTTTTTTAATTTATTTTTTAAGACGGAGACTTGCTCTGTCACCAGGCTGGAGTGCAGTGGAGCAATCACAGCTCAGTGCATCCTCTGCCTCCCAGGTTCAAGCGATTTCCCTGCCTCAGCCTCCCAGGTAGCTGGGACTACAGATGTGTGACCACACCCAGCTAATTTTTTGTATTTTAGTAGAGACAGGGTTTCGCCATGTTAGCCAAGGATGGTCTTGACTCCTGACCTTGTGATCCGCCCGCCTTGGCCTCACAAAGTGCTGGGATTACAGGTGTGATCCACCGTGCCTGGTCAGTGATGCCGCTCTTACCTATAGTTTTGCCTTCCCCAGTTTCAGTTATCCACAATCAACCACATTCTGAAATATTATATGAAAAATTCCAGAAATAAACAATTGTAAGTTCTAAATTGTGCACATTCTGAGTAGCTGATGAAAACTTGTGCACACACTGCTCCATCCTCTCATCACAAGGAGGACCAGTACAGTAAATAAGACGTTTATAGAGAGACCACATTCTCAGCACGCTCTTTACAGAGAGTGATATAATTCCTCTGTCATTTCAGCAGTCATTGCTAATTTCTTCCTGGGCCTAATCTATAAATTAAACTTTACTGTAAGTGTGTGTGTATGGGGAAAGCATAGTATATATCTCTATGGTTTGGTGCTGTCACATTTCTCAGCCATTCACTGAGAGTGCTTTCTATATTCAGGAAATGGTTATTATTAAAGCAGAAAGGCCCCTGAGAGCAAAGATTTATCTTCAGATGCCACTTTTTTTTCATCTATGATCTAAAATATTATTTTCTTGTATGTATTTAAAAATTATTATTTGCCGTATGATCTTAACTAAGTTTTAAAAACCAAATAGAAAAAGATCATGAGAAATATACAGAATAAGGATTTTTTTAAACCTTTTTATATTTCCCACCTTTTCTAGAATGTGGTTGCAGTTCTGTGATAATCAGCGAATGTAGACTTAAGCGTGTGCTCCTAACACTACTTTGGGTCTATACCTATATGCCTTGAGGAGGCAAAAACTCTGGGATGATATGCAGTTTATACTAAACTGGGAACTTGTAAGTGGTTGAAATACTTGGAGGCTTTTGCTTTCATCTACTTTTACTCATTTCTAGTAGCTTTATAAAAAGTATGCTAAAAGTACTCAATTTTACTTGCATTTTCAAAACGGATCCATCCAGGCATAGGGACCTTTAGAGACCTGCCTCTGTCCAGAAGGTTTATCTTGTGAGTGTGACAGATGCCAGGACAAAGTCACTTTTTGTCAGCCCCAGAGAACAAGAGCTGGGAGAATGCAGAGCAGGGAGCTCAGGCTCGCATGTCTGAGATGAAGACTGTCTTTAAAACTTCTATAATAACCCCACGAGTTCTTTCTTGGGGACTGCAGCAATTTGAATACAGCGCTTTAGAAAGGGCACCTGCCCAGTGACTTGAGGCCGCCGCTTGCTTTCAGTCTCTGAACTTGATGGCCTCCATCTCCAGCCAGCTCTCATGAACATCTCCACCAGTGGAGGCTCCCCGTTGCCCTCCGCTCTTGGAAACACCTGTGGCTGGCATCTTTGGTTCTAATCCTCTCTTCTAATTCTTGTATACATTCAACATATTGGGAGATATATTTCTCTAATTTTTTGATGGACAATCTTATAATAATTGTGGCATTTCATGGTAAATGCCCTGTGAGTTGGTGCTCAGTCATGTACAAATGCTATGGGATGCCCTTCTGGGGTCAGTTCTTTGGCAACTTTTGACTTCATTGTAAATTAAGTAGAGGAAAACATGTTCTCATCTCAAATTGGTTTCCACTGCCATGGATAGATGCAGATGGCTTTTGCAACCCTGGAGATGCTGAGCTCTGCATTCCTGTCATAAGCAGCAAGATGACAAAAAGCAAACAGGTACAAGCTACAGGGTTTGTGGTCATCTGGTAGGGACCTGCCTCATTATATCTGCAAGCTATTGAGTTGACATAAGATTTGGGACCAAGGTGAGAATCATGGAGCTCTGCTTTCTGCAGGACGTGAACTCCCTCAGAGTCGGGTTTGCTCAGATGAATGGTGCCTACCTGAGGCCTTGAGCTGGCTTTGGAGATGCCTGTGTGGGAGGCAGGCACAGGACCAGAAGGCCTGTCCGGGTACCCTGCACATGGTGTTCTCCTAAGGAGAGGAAGCTGAAGGCGTTTCCTCCAATGTCAGTGCCCAGCTTGACTGCAGAGGCAAACAGCTGGGTGTGCTGGGCGGCTGGAGAGGGGTAACCCTGGCACGTTCCTTCTCCTTGACCCTCAGTAGATGGGAGCATTTGACCTGCCGACCTAAGCATTAGCTCACAGAGACTGGCTTCTCCCCTAACTGATAGATTATGGAAAATATTTTCTCCAGATTGTGCAAAGTACTTTTCCAGAGGAAAGTACATTCAATGGGACATGAATTTCAGGGTTTATCAGTGGCCTCTGAGTGAAAACCATAACTCGGAAGAGGGAAGGAGGAAAAGCGTCCTATAAAAGTCCACAGTCTGGATGCAAAGCTGCACCAACAAGCTCTGCAGGCAGCCTGATTTTATAAAGAAAAAGTGGGTGTTCTTAGTGGGGAATTGCTTTTCATCCTACACTTTTGAAGGGCAATCTTCAACTGATTTTATGAAAGGACCCATACCATTTGTTTTTAAATATTCTGTGTTGTATAGTAGAATCCCCAGTGCAGTTTTAAGTGGTGGTTTTGCAGTGATTCTAGTGTCTCTGAAAACAGGACACTGCAGCAAACTTTGAATCAGCAACAAGGAGCGTAGAGCATGTGGCAACACACACAGCACCATGACAGGATGAACTTCGACGGCACAGATTAGTACTGTGCGTGCAGATACCGCAGTTAGTAGTGATAACTGAAAGCTTGCCGCAGCCTGCAGTCATTTGTGATGAATTCTCAGGCAGGTTGCCGCATTCTATGTAGACAAGTGCCGTTTCAGCAGAGCGAATGAGAAATGCATAGCAGGAGATCCAAAGACATTGCAGATTCGTTCTCCTGCATGCACCAAAGGCGAGCCTCTTACCAGACGCCAGAGTTAACAGACAAGGGTAACAGTGAATGAATATCTGTAAAATTCAGCTCAGACTTCAGATGTTCCAATGTTGCCACTTTTGGCATTGAGCTGTTGGCCATGGAATTAATAAACATGGAGAAGCAATGTCAGGATGATAACCCAAACCCAACCTCTGGCTGTGTGAGTTTTTGTTCTGCTTTCTGACACATCTGTAGATGGCGATGCCGCCTCTTCTCTGTGATGCTTGGACCCTCCCCAGTGTCCGTTCCCCCATCCCACCTGCACTGGGTGAGAGGCCCTTCGTCTGAAATCCTAGGGCAGGGATGCAAAGATGATTTGAGGTGGAGGACAATGAGGAAGGGGCTTATATGTTAGCAAAGATGAAAAATAAATCAGCACCCTCTTTATTAAGTGTGAGTGGTGTGCAGAGTCTTATGGAAACCTCATCCACAAGGAAGCAAAGCCTACAAGTTCCAGGGATCTCCAGTGAAGCCCTAGGGAGTGGCCCCTGTCTCCTGTCGCTGCAAACCAACCATTGGCAGTTCAGCTGCACAGAATGCTTAGGGACATTATTTTTTGGTATGTAAAGCTGACCGCAGAGGAGACTTGAGGTGGACAGTGTTTGCTGTCTAAGTGGTGGATTAACCAATGTATGATGAACCCTGTTATATGAAGTGAAGTCTCAAAGAATAAATAATACATCGTGGACATCCAGCAGCTTAATACTCATGAACAAGCAAGGAGGAAAGATATTCACGCCACCCTTGGGCCTCCGAAAGCCCAGGTCTGTTTTCTTATCGTATCGCTGCTTACAGAAAATCCTGTAGACAGATGCTAAGATTCCAGGTGTGACTGTCCCTGGACGGTACGGTCCACAGAACCTGGGGCTCAGGCTTGGTGTTTCTGGTGGCCACTGAAGCAAACTGAAACAGCAGAAATGTCTTGTGAGTGTGGAGCTTGTGTGTGTGTGCGGGTGACACCTATGAGTGTGGGGCACACCCATGAGTGCAGGTGACACCTGTGAGTGTGGGGCACACCCATGAGTGTGAGTCACACCTGTGTGAGGCATACCCATGAGTGCAGGTGACCCGTGAGTGTGGGGCACACTGTGAGTGCGGGTGACACTTGTGAGTGTGGGGCACACCCATGAGTGTGACACCTGGAGTGTGGGGCACACCCATTAGTGCAGGTGACACCTGTGAGTCTGGGACACACCCATGAATGCGGGTGACACCTGTGAGTGTGGGGCACACCTGTGAGTGCAGGTCACATCTGTGAGTGTGGGGCACACCCGTGAGTGCAGGTCACACCTGTGCGGGGCACACCCATGAGTGCAGGTGACCCCTGTGAGTATGGGGCACACCTGTGAGGCGCATCCATGCTTGTGGCTGGGGCAGTAGCACCTGGTTCATTCATAGCGAGCCGGGCTCTGAGGTCAAGATGGCTTAGGCAGCTCAGGCTCCCCTTTGAGAATGTGGAATGGGATACGGGTGTGTCCTGTGGCCCGGCACCACCCTCTGACCCTTTCGTTGTTGGACTCTCAGGGCTTCTGCGTGGCGCTGTGGTGGTTGCGTGGCTCCTTCCCCTTCTCAGACCAGCTTCCTCTCGAGAGCTGCAGACCCACTGCGGCCGCCCCACTTTTCCATCTGGGCCTGGCTCTGACCACTGACAGAGGGTCATTGCCACCCATAATAAGGCAGACCAGTGACTGGACGCCACTGGGATGTTAGCAGCCATTCTATCATGCGTCTCTCGACCGAAACTGGCTGACAAGACATTTCAGTTTGGTTCTGGTTTTATGTCTTTCTCTTGGTCTCTGTGCACTGAGCCCAGTGCTGTGCCTACAACTTTCCCTTCAGATTTAGGCCTCTCCTCTCCTTCTCCTTCCCTTCAGCTTCCTCTCTTTGGTGCAATAGGCAGTTACAAAATAAACAGTCCTGCATGATCTGCACATGTACCCCAGAACCTAAAGTACAGTAAAAAGAAGAAAGAAAATATGACACATATACACCATGGAATACTATGCGGCCATGAAAAAGGATGAGTTCATGTCCTTTGCAGAGACATGAATGAAGCCGGAAACCACCATTCTCAGCAAACTAACACAGGAACAGAAAACCAAACACCGCATGTTCTCACTCATATGTGGGAGTCAAACAATGAGAACACATGGACACAAGGAGGGGAATATCACACACTGGGGCTTGTCAGGGGGTGGAGGGCCATGGGAGGGATAGCATTAGGAGACATACCTAATGTAGATGATGGATTGATGGATGCAGCAAACTGCCATGGCACGTGTATACATATGTAACCTGCACGTTCTGCACATGTATCCCAGAACTTAAAAGTATAATAATAATAATAATAAACAGGTTTTGGGTAATTGCATAAATTAAATATAAAGTAGGATATAGTTATAAAAAATAAATAGCTCTCCATTCCTTTCAGGCTGCTTAATTCTTTGGCATAAATTTATCAGAAGGATGTCATACACGTGTACTCATTTTTAACTACATCTAAAGCTGAATTAATAATAAAAACCTTAACTTAAAAAAAAAAAAAGAAAATAGAGGGAGAAAATTTCTTAAATCCAGGTAGAAGAGCACTCACTTCTTCCAGATCTTTGAGAAACGATGTCACTTGCTTTTTCTTGGCTGAAATGTGTTGGACCTGAGCTCGGCATTCCAGGTGCCTGCAGACGTCTCTCCCTGCACACAGCCTCCCCTGCCTCTGTGACGCTTCGTTCTCCTTTCTTTTGCACAGGCTCCTTCGTCACCTTCCTCACCCATAGCTAAGGACCCGAGGTATGAGAAGCGCTGGCTGGACGCTTTGTCTGTGCCTCTGTCCATGGCTCGCATCTCAAGGTACAAAGCCGGAACGGAAAAATTCAGGTGTGTGACCGTTGTCTGAGTCGGGGGAATGTGGTGAACCTGGACACTTTTGCCAGTTCCCGCAGGCCATTGACCACTCCAGAGCGCCTGACCGTGACGTTAGCAAGTGCACCTGCTGTCTCTGGTAGAGTCAGCATTTGGAAGAAACAAGTTAAAGATCAAAAGAAAATGAGAAGTCAGCTATCAGAACAGTGAATTTATCACTAGGAATAGTTCTATCTAGGGCAAGGTAGCATAGCTACTTCTCATGAAATACTAACAGAGTTAGACTGGAAATAAAGACTGCCTTGTCCAAGTCTCAGATGATTCTAGAAATGACGTTTAGACTCCTTGGGCCTCTTTCTCTTCAGTATAAAGTGAGAGGGTTAGACCAGCACCTGTGTTAAATGAATGCCAACTAGTGTGTGAGCTTGGTGATTAAATAATTTCAAAGATGCAACTTTTCAAAGATAAAAAGATTCATGTTTCCATAGCTTTATGAGAAGAAAAACGTATGCTTGGCTAATTGTGCTATTTAATCACAGCGGAAAGGCCCAGAAGTAATGAGTTGGTGAATTTCCTTTTTTCGTTCTTAAGACAGATGTGTAGAAGTGGCAGACCTTCTGTCAGCAAAGGAAAAGTGCTTTTTTTTTTTTTTAAAAAAATTGAGCACTATACTTCTTAAAGTGTGTGTGAACTGTGTGAATATGTGTGGCTGTAGTGTGTGGTGAGCAGACAGTACAACCTGAAATTCCCCTTACTGGTCCTTAAATGGAAGGAAAAGTCTAGCAAACGCTGCTTTTTGTGAAGGGTCATACTTAAGATTTTCTGTGTTAATTGGTATTAGCTGTACAGCCTCTTGCAAAGGATGTTCACGTCTGGGGAAGAATGTTTATGATCCCGTTGCAGGAACAGGGACAGTAAGCTGATGTTCAGATTTGTGCCTATCTTTGGTAAAGGGAGACAAACTTAGTAAAAGATATGTGTCTTGCTAGAGGAGTGGAAAGACAGGTAGACAGATACATAAGGGCGGATAGGAAGAGCGATGGTAGATAAAGTGGATGGATGGATAGATAGATATAGATAGATAGATTATGTTTTGCATAATAATGTTTTGGTCAGGGACAGACCACATATACCATGGTGGTCCCATTAGATTGTAACGGAGCTGGGAACTTCCTGTAGCCTGGTGACATCAGCCATCATAACCTCACAGTGGAAGGTGTGACTCGTGTTTGTGCTGATGCTGACGTAAAGAAAACTACTGCAGTGCCAGTCAGATAAAAGGGCACAGTAGAGTCCTGGAGCTTGACCTTCACTCACTCCTCACTCATGGATTCTCCCAGAACAACTTCCAGTCCTGAAGGCTCTATTCATGGTGAGTGGCCTGCACAGGTGTGTCGTGTTTTAACTTTTATACCATATGTTTACTCTCACTTCTCTATGTTTAGATGTGCTTAGATACACAAATACGATTGTGTTGTGGTTGTGTAAGTATTCAGCACAGTCCCATGTTGTACAGGCTTGTAGCCTCGGAGCAAGAGCCTACACCGTGCGCCTAGGCGTGCGGTAGCCTGTATCATCTGCGTTTCTGTAAGTGCACCCTGCGATGTAAACACAATGGCAAACTTGCCTAATGACCCATCTCTCAGAATGTATCCCATCATTAAATGACATATCACTGTGGATATCTAGATGAATTATTGGAGTGATAGAGGGGCTGAAATATAGATTGATTACAGAGATACAGATAGATGGACAGGTAAATGGCCATTTGTAAAATGTAGCAAAATGTTTTTGACGGTTGGTACATGACTGTGAATTCCTTTTAGAATGTGTGCATGTGGCTGTCTTGCAGCATGTTTCTTTGATTTGGGATTAGTTAATTTGGGAACCAAGTAGAGATCTGGGCATGTATCTGTCTTGACAGAGAAGGAAAAAGGGCACGATATGACATTTGTCTATTAATGTATTTGAATTAAATGGGTTTTTAGAAAAATAGAGCTGCGGATTTCATCAAATACTTTCTAGCCCATCTGCCATTGAATGTGATGAAGGGTGGCCACTCTAGCTTTGGTGTAAGGATGAATTCAGGCCATGAGATGAAATGTCTCCACTCTGAGGACAGGACAGCATCTCTAGTTATATTCGTCCATTTTCATACTGCTGTGAAGACATACCCAAGACTGGGTGATTTATAAAGAAAAAGAGGTTTAGTGGACTCACAATTCCACATGACTGGGGAGGCCTCACAATCATTGTGGAAGGCAAAGGAGGAGCAAAGGCACATCTTACATGGCAACAAGGAAGAGCAGGTCGGGGAACTGCCCTTTATAAAACCATCAGATCTTGTGAGACTTACTCAGTATCATGAGAACAGCAAGGGGAAAAAAACACCCCCACAATTCAGTTACCTCCCACCAGGGCCCTCCCATGGTACGTGGGGATTATGGGAGCTACGATTCAAGATGAGATTTGGGCGGGGACACAGCCAATCCATATCACTAGTGATTCTTAACTAAATACAGACTTGCCCAACCACTTTAGCAGCTTGAGAACATGTAGAAACACATGTGTTATTCTTGGTTACAAACTATTCTGACCCACTAAGCTGCTCATACCACAGTCATTGGGATAAATACATGACATCCAGGAGAATGAAATGGAACCCAAGAAGGCAGCTGCCTGCGTGAGCCTCAGATTCTTTTTCTATTATAAAAGCTATCACACACTGATTTGGTTTGGATCTGTGTCCTCAGGTAGAAATGTATTCCCCAGTGTTGGAGGTGAGGTCTGGTAGGAGGTGATTAGATCATGGAATGGATTCTCATGAATGGATTAGAAAAATTCCCCTGCTGCTGTGCTTCTGTGAGTGAGTGGATTCTCCTGAGATCTGGTCATTTAAACCCATGTGGCACTTCCCCACGCTCTCTCTCGCTCACTTCTGCTTTTACCATGTAAGGTGTCTCGCCCACCCTCTGCCTTCCATCATGATTGGAAGTTTCCTGAGGTTTCCATAGATACAGAAGCCACCATGCTTCCTGTGTAGCCAGCAGAACGGTGAGCCAGTTAAGCTTCTTTTCTTTATAATTACCCAGTCTCAGATACTTCCTTATGGCAGTATAAGAACAGACCAATACACACTGTAACAGCAACCTGAAAGGTTTATAATTTTTCATAAGACAAGAATATGTTGTTTTATAAAGGCAAATATATCTTACTAGCTTTGCTGACTTTTTTACGATTTTAAGCAAGACTTGGTATGGGCAGGAAAGGGCAAATCATAAGACACATAAGGGCTCAAGCTATTAATTTTATAAAACATGTTTGTTCTGAAACATAATTGTGTTAAAGTCCCATTTAGAGGCTGAGGTGCTGTTCTTAGTTCCATCTTACCTGGAAGCTCCTCAGGTCACATTTTAAAATAGATGAAAAAGAGAAGAGACTTGAGTGTGTTGATGGATGGGTGGAATTCTAAAATTCTTGTCTATCTTCTTCTGAGGGTTCCTTAGTCTGGGGAGGGTAGGGAACAAGTTTAGAAATTGTCAATTCTAAATCAAACAGGTTTTGGAATCTTAAAGCAAAAGCTGTAAGCTGTAGCTCAGGAGGAATCTTCAGATATCCTATAATGGAAACATAAATAGGATGAAGAGTTTGGAAGCCAGCATCCTGTGTGTCCCCTCTGACTCTGTCCTTGCCCATGTGTGGGACCTCAATTTATAACCAGCACCTTCTGGGTTCCTTCTAAAACTGGACAGATAATAATATATATAACTTAAGTATCATGTTATGTTTTAATACATGTTTACATTTTGGAATAATTAAATCAGGCTAATTAGCATATCAGTCACATCATGTCTTTAGCATTTTTGTAGTGAGAATATTTAAAATCTACTCTTTTAGCAATTTTGAAATATACAATACAGTACATACTCTATTAACATCATTAATCAGTCCTCGGAAACTGCAACTTAGAGTGAAATGGTGTATAAAGAAACCAATATTCCCATAGGCTGATAACTATAAATAAGAGTTAGATTCCTCCAGCATACTTTTGGTCACAAAACATCACCAAACTTCTAAATAACCACCAAAACACTTCAAATATTAAACATTGAAATAAATGTGAGCTATGCATACATTTAATAAAGATTAATTAAAAAACAAGTAAGACTCTTAGTTGCCAATTATTTCTTTCAGGGTTGGGGAGACAAGTCTGTGCTGGAAGCTCAGGGCTCAAGGTGGGCACCAGATCTGGGAAGGATGCTGTCTCAAGGCAGGACGGCTCACACACACCCACATCACTCAGCCTGGGGCCATGTGGACGCAGCAATTAACCTCTGCACATCTTCGTGGGGAGGAAACCAGAATGCTTAAAAAAAACCCATGCAGACACACAGCAAACATGCAAAACTCACAAAAATACTGTTGTTTCTTCTGTCACCTGTGCTTTTGGATCATAGTCAAGAAATTATTAACCAAATCAAAGTCATGAAGCTTTTCCTCTATATTTTCTTTTAGTAGTTTCGTAGTTTCAGGTCTTACATTTAAGTCCTTAATCCATTTTGAGTTTATTTTTGTATATGATGTGAGATAAGGATATAGTTTCATTCTTCCACATGTGGATATTCAGTTCTCTGAACACCGTATCTGGAAGAAACTGTCATTTCCCATAATATATTCTTGGCACTTTTATTGAAATCAATTGACCTTAGATCTGTGGGTTTATTTCTGGCTTTGTATTCTATTCCATTGGTAAATATATCTGTGTTTATGCTTGTACCTTGCTGTTTTGATTATCATAGCTTGGTAATATCTTTTGAAATCACATAGTGTGATGCCTGCATCTTTGCTTTTTATGCTCAAGATAGGTTGGCTATTCAGAATCTTTTATGGTTCCACATACATTTTAGGATTGTGTTTTCTTTTTCTGTGAAAAATATCATTAGGATTTGATAGAGACTTCATAGAATTTGTATATCATTTTAAGTAGTATGGTATCTTAACAACATTAAGTCTTCCAATCCATGAATGCAGGATCTCTTTCCATTTTTTGTGTGTCATCTACAATTTCCTTTATCAATGCTGTTATTTTTCATTGTACACATCTTTAATCTCTTTCATTAAATTTACTCCTAGGTATTTTATATTTTTATGCTATTGTAAATGGGATTGTTTTCTTAATTAATTTCTCCTTTGTATAGTTCATTGTTAGTGTACAAAATACTACTGATTTCTGAATGTTGTTTCATATCCTGCAAATTTTCTAAATCCCTTTATTAGGTCTAACAGGTGGTTTGTTTGTTTGTTTGTTTGTTTGTTTGTTTGTTTTTGAGTCTTTAGCGTTTTCTATATATAAGCCTATGTCATCAGCAAACAGAGACAGTTTCACTTCTGTTTTTCTCCTATTTGGAGGCCTTTGATTTCTTTTTCCTAATTGTTCTTGCTAGCACGTTTAGTGCTGTGTTGAATAGAAGTGGTGAGAGTGTGCATCTTTATCCTGTCACTCTCTGCCCTCAAGTCAGCAGCAGGTAACAGGTAACCCCATGAGCCTCTGATCTATGACTTCCTTCACTCTGACCACCAGACCCAGATGTAAAGGGCCATGTGTTTAGGCTGCACCCCTGCATAAAGCTCCCTAACTCAAGGTTAGCTGAGTTGAGAAGGTGATTGCATTTGCAGAATCCCTTCACAGAAAGAGTTCTGTGGTGAATTTTCTGGAGTTGGTTCATCCCGAGAGCACAGCCCTCAATGCTGTGAGCTCCCTCGTCCCACACGCAGGGTCTCCTTGCCTGGGCTTGCAGGGAGACGGCGTCCTGGCGGCTGTGGCGCCTCAGTAAAGGGGGCTTGCTGTGGTATTTGGGCTGTGTTGGGTGGTTCTAGGAGGGGCCGGGTCAGCACGTGCGCTGCACTGGTGCCGTCAGAGTGCGGGCCGCCTGGGCAGCATCTGGCTTAATTTCCATCCAGGAGCACAAGACAGGAGGTGGCAGGAGCCAGGCCAGGCTTGTGGGGGCAGTGGCCCCTCCCTCAGCCCAGCAGCCTGCCAGGGACCCATGGGGGCTTTGTGGCTGGACGGCATCCCATGTGTCCCCTGCTCCTGCCTGTCTTGTTCCCTTGTGTCCCTGGAGAGGCCCGGTCTGAGGTTGATGACGAGTGGGTCTCTGTGTTTTTCAGAGGAACCTCACAGCCCTGCTGGCCGCTAGTGGGTGACAGGGCTGCTGTTTCCTTTCTCAGTACACCATCTTTACATTTTCTGAAACCTTTCTTATCACGATAGAAGGTTAGAGTGTTCAAGTTGATGGAAAGAGAATAATCCCATTCTACTTGCATCTTTACAAATGCCCAGTTCTGTGGCACGTCTCCTACTCTGCAATAAGACCTGGATGTCTCTAAGTCTTCTCAGCAGCCAGTGCTGCCTTCAGCACCCGGCAGTCCTGGTGGGGGTGTCTTCCGTGGTGCCCAGCCCTGGGCCACCCCCTCCACGGGCACATAGGTGAATGAGGGTATCCTGCGAGGCTCCCGTGGAAGCCCTGCTGAGCGGATGAATGACTGTTTACTGTGGCTTTCCTGAGTTTGCTCTGATAGAGAACAAGGCTGCTGATTGACGGATGCACTGATGCCCCCCGCATCCAACAGGTGTGCGGAGCAGCTCTGAGTCGCCTTCTCTGGGTGGAACCGCATCTGTGCTTTCTTTCCTGGGAAGTCAGAATCGCTCTTGAGAAATCATTGATCAGGACTGTTCTTTCTACATCTGCGTCATTCTCCGGCTCCCTTCTCCAGGCTCCGTTATGCTTTCTCTGGGAGAAGGGTCCCCACCGCACTGTGTGACACTGCTTCTGAGATTCCCTGGGTGTTCCTCTGTCTCTGTCTCTCTGTTTTTCTATCTCTGCCTCTCTCTGTCTGTCTCTGTCCCTCTCTCTCTATCTCTGTCTCTGTTTTTGTCTCTGTCTCTGTCTTTCTCTGTCTCTGTCTCTCTCTGTCTCTGTCTCTCCTTTCTGTCTCTCTCTGTCTCTGTCTCTGCCTGTCTCTATCTTTCTGTTTCTTTGTCTCTATCTGCAGCCCCTCAGTCAAGTATCTTTTCTTTTCATCTCTGAGGATTATTCATTTTTCTCATTTTAACTGTAAGGGATTAGTGCCCTGTCTAGGAAAAGATACTGCAAAGTTTCTGCTTTTGGACATTAAGATCTTTACTTTGTATCCGAGCGAGATAAATTCATAACAAGTTGTCTGCTTTAAACATTAATTTTTCTGTCCTTTGTGTGTGGAGATGTAATAGGCTCTCAGGATTTGTGATGAAAATGAACAGGAAAGGCTTTTTAAGCCGAGGAGCTGAATGGCTGGAGGAGCTGAGTGGCTTAAGGTGCTGAACGGCTGGAGGAGCTGAATGGCTGCAGGTGCTGGATGGCTGGAGGAGCTGGAGG
>PVKV010028061.1:0-25513 GCA_004027835.1 Alouatta palliata | reverse complement strand
GCCTCCCAGGTTCAAGCGATTCTCTTGCCTCAGCCTCCCGAGTAGCTGGGATTACAGGTGCGTGCCACCACGCCTGGCTAATTTTTGTATTAGTTTTTGTATTTTTAGTAGAGACAAGGTTTCACCGTGTTCGTCAGGCTGGTCTCGAACTCCTGACCTCATAATCTGTCCACCTCGGCCTCCCAAAGTGTTGGGATTACAGGCGTGAGCCACCGTGCCCGGCCCTGTTCCTTTTTTTTCCCCTTCTTTTCTTACTGATGAGGTCTCCTCTGTGGCCCAGGCTGGAGTGCAGTGGTGCCATCATAGCTCACTGCAGGCTCCCAACTCCTGGGCTCAAGCGAGCCTCCTGCCTCAGCCTCCTGCTGAGTAGCTGGGACCACAGGCACATGACACGACACCCTGCTAATTATTTTTTGTAGAGATATCATCTCACTATGTTGCCCAGGCTGGTCTCAAACTCCTGGCCTCAAGCGGTCCTCACACCTTGTCCTCCCAAGGTGCTAGGATTACAGGCATGAGCCACCATGCCTGGCCCCTTCTTCTTTTATATAAACCCTAATTTTGCCTTTGGTGGATGAAATCACTCTGTTAGCAATCTCCCTTATGTACAAAAGAGCATGCTAGTAATAAAGGAATGAAATGTGTTCGAGTTGTTTTTGACAGAGAGCAAGAACTAATAGGTTGGTTCAAAAGTAACTGCGGTTTTTGCCATTAAAAAGGACTTTTTTTTTGAGACAATGTTTTGCTCTTGTTGCCCAGGCTGGAGTACAGTGGCATGATTTCAACTCACTGCAACCTCCACCTCCCCAGTTCAAGTGATTCTCCTGCCTCAGCCTCCCAAGTAGCTGGGGTTACAGGCGTGTGACACCACGGCCAGCTAATTTTTGTATTATTAGTAGAGACAAGGTTTCACCCTGTTGGCCAGGCTGGTCTCGAACTCCTGACCTCAGATGATCCGCCCTCCTCGGCCTCCCAAAGTGCCCTACAGGCGTGAGCCACCGTGCCTGGCCAAAAAGTATATTAGTTTTAAAAGAAATGGCAAAAACTGCAATTACTTTTGTACCCACCTAATACCATTTATGAACTGCTAAACTGCAACATGTCTATGTCCATATACAAACTCCGCCTCCCAGCCTGGTGGGCGCTAATACTCCACTTCACAGCTGAGGAACCTGGGGCTCAGAAAGGACACAGCTTGCCCAGCCGCTGCCTAGGAAGGGATGGAATGAGCGGGAACCCGGGCTGTTCAGAAACTCAGTCCCAGGCTCTCACCAGGACCCTCCGCAAACCTCCGTCTACAGAGTTCTCCGTAGCTTAACCTCTCTCCGACACAATCGACGCACTGCTACCTGGGCAGCAGGCCTCAGGAAGGAGGATGGGTCAGGGTCTCACCTGGCAGAACTTTCCGGAAGAGCCTTTTCCACACGGTCAGCTTGATGTCCGCTTGGTGGAGGCCTGGCTTGAAGGAGATGGGGCTGAATGCGCCTTCCAAGGGCCGGGCCTGCTGCAGCTCTGCCCTGCAGGTGACAGTTCACAGTACAAGAGAGTGACGTACCATGTGGCCTGCCCACCCCTCCATCCTAGCTACGTCTGCCCGGCCAGATCCACAGCACAGGACTGCAGTCATGATGCCCATCAGTGCCCATCGTCCCCTCCCAGGCACAGCCCCTTCAGAGAGGACCCAGCTCCTTCCTAGAAGGGGAACACGCTACAGCCGTGCTTCTCAGCGTGCAGGTTTGGGGACCAGCAGTGCTGGGTGGAAATTGGTCCAACCTGTTCCCATTGGAAAGCCAACAGTACACCCGGGAAATGGTCAGAAATGCAGGTTCTTAGGCCCCACACCAGACCTGCCAATCAGAAACCAATTATGGGGCCAAGTAAAATGTCTTCTTTTTGAGTCAGGGTTTTACTCTGTCACCCAGGCTGGAGTGCAGGGGCGTGATTTTGACTCAGTACAGCTTCGACCTCCTGGGCTCAAGTGATCCTCCCACCTCAGCCTACCTAGCACCTGGGACCACAGGCATGTGCCACCACGCCCAGCTAATTTTTTTGTATCACAGAGACAGTTTCGCCATATTGCCCAGGCTGGTCTTGAACTCCTGAGCTCAAGCAATACACCCACCTTGGCCTCCCAAAGTGCTGGGATCACAGGCATGAACCACCACGCCCAGATTTTTTTTTTTTTTTTTTTTGAGATGGAGTCTTGCTGTGTCACCCAGGCTAGAGTGCAGTGGCACAATCTCAGCTCACTGAAACCTCCGTCTCCCAGGTTCAAGTGTTTCTCCTGCCTCAGCCTCCCAAACAGCTGGGATTACAGGCAAACACCACTACACCCACCTAATTTTTGTATTTTTCATTGAGATGGGGTTTCAACATGACCTCAAGTGATCCTTCCGCCTTGGCCTCCCAAAGTGCTGGGAGGGATTACAGGTGTGAGCCACTGCACCCAGCCTCTGTCTCTTCATTTAAACCCATGTCTCCTAAGCAAATTATCTCTAAGACTACAAGAAATGTGGGAAACAAGGAGTCTCCCATAAACAGCGAATGAGGAAGGCTTAGGAACTGCACGGTGTGTTCGCTTGTCGGGTCTAG
Organism: Alouatta palliata; assembly: GCA_004027835.1. NCBI lineage: Eukaryota > Metazoa > Chordata > Mammalia > Primates > Atelidae > Alouatta > Alouatta palliata. The sequence goes on along the minus strand of PVKV010028061.1, from coordinate 22,921 downwards.
AACAGGAACCCGCTCTCTTCCCACGATCTGCAGAGCAAGTTTCGAGCCGCCTCACTTCTTGCCATTTCCCTCTTCTCCCAGTTCCCCCACCTCTGATCCCCTGCCTGACACCCAGCCACACTAAGCTTCTCATAACCAGAGTCCGCACCCCACTCCCCTTTTACAGGGCCGTTCCCCTCGGCTTGCCTGGCAAACTCGGGGCCTGGGCCCTTCTCAGCCATCAGGCCTGTGCCCCTCTGCCAGGCCCCCCACTCCTCCTCTAGTGTTTTGTGTTGTTTTGTTTCCTGAGACGGGCTCGCTCTGTCACCCAGGATCATGCAGTAGCATGATCACGACTCACTGCAGCGTCAACCTTTTGGGTTCAAGCAGTCCTCCTGCCTCAGCCTCCTGAGTATCGTGGACTATAGGCACATGCCACCACGCCCAGCTAGTTTTTTTTTTTTTTTTTGAGACCAAGTCTCATTCTGTCGCCCAGGCTGGAGTGCAGTGGCACCATCTTGGCTCACTGCAACCTCTGCCTCCCCGGTTCAAGTGATTGTCCTACCTCAGCCTCCTGAGTAGCTGACATTACAGGCACATACCACCATGCCTGGTAATTTTTGTATTTTTAGTAGAGATGGGTTTTCACCATGCTGGCCAGGCTGCTCTCTAACTCCTCACCTCATGATCCGCCTGCCTCGGCCTCCCTACGTGCTGGGATTATAGGCGTGAGCCACCATGCCTGGCCTAACTTTTTTATTTTTGTATTTTTTGTAGAGATGGGTCTTACTATGTTGGCCAGGCTAGTCTTGAACTCCTGGCCTCCAGCGGTCCTCCTGCCTTGGCCTCCCAAAGTGCTGGCATTGCAGGGATGAACTACCCTCCTCTAGTATTTCTGTAGCTTGAATGAACTTCTGCTGTTCTAGGTACCCACAGTTCACTTTCTGCCTCCCTACCCATCTGCAAGACCCCTGAAGGCAGGGAGGTGACTTTCCTCTGTTTTCAGGCTCAGTTACAGAGCCAGCTGTGGGCAGCTGCTCGGGAGGCGCTGGATAAGCTGAGTGGAGGAACCAGTGCAGCTGAGATGCCCGTGCCCGCAGCCACCAGATTCTGGCTGAGCTCTCCCCAAGGTTATTACCTGGAGACCATGGAGTGGAACTTCTGGAAAGCAAGAGAGAGTGAGGTTAAGGCTAGAGAGTGGGAAGCCAGGGCGCTGTTAGAGAGTGGGGCGATGGGGATGGGATGCCCCTCCCCTCCCCTGCCATCCACTCACCCGGATGAACTCGTGGTGCTCTTCATTGCCGAACTGCTCCAGTACACGCTCGGCTTGGGCCAGCCGCTCCCGGGCTCCCTGGGCCTGCTCCAGCTGCATGTCCAGGGAGGCCGCCAGGCCACGGGTGTGACCCCCTATCCCCTCCAGGCAGCGGGCCTTCTCCTCGTCCACCAGGTGGTGCAGCTCCTGGAACTCACGGCGGATCACCCAGCTGAAGACATCTGACTCATTCTAGGACAGGGAGGGCTGGTCACCGTGGAGTTGCAGCCAGGCTGCCAGGCTCTGGCTGGCTTCGATATCCCCAGGGCCTTCCTGACCGGGCTGGTCCTGGGACCTGAGTCCCAGGGGAGGCTGCATGGGTTCACACCACGCTTGGGGAGCCCTGGAGGTGGCCGTGGGGAGGGTGACCCCTAGCTCCCATTTCAAATGGAGTGGCTCTGCTTTGGCCTGTTTTTTTGAGACCAGGTCTCGGCCAGGTGCGGTGGCTCATGCCTGTAATCCCAGCACTTTGGGAGGCCAAAGTGGGTGGGTCATGAGGTCAGGAGTTCAAGACCAGCCTGGCCAAGATGGTGAAACCCCATCTCTACTAAAAACTACAAAAATTAGCCAGGCATAATCCCATCACTTTGGGAGGCCTAGGCGGGTGGATCACGAGGTCAAGAGATCGAGACCATCCTGGTCAACATGGTGAAGCCCCGTCTCTACTAAAAAATACAAAAATTAGCTGGGCATGGTGATGCGCGCCTGTAGTCCCAGCTACTCGGGAGGCTGAGGCAGGAGAATTGCTTGAACCCAGGAGGTGGAGATTGCAGTGAGCCAAGATCCTGCCATTGCGCTACAGCCTGGGTAACAAGAGGGAAACTCTGTCTCCAAAAAAAAAAAAAAAAAAAAAATTAGCCAGGCACAGTGGCATGCACCTGGAACCCCAGCTACTCAGGAGGCTGAGGCAGGAGAATCGGTTGAACCCAGGTGGCAGAGGTTGCAGCGGGCCAAGATCTCACCACTGCACTCCAACTTGCATGACACAGTGAGACTCCATCTCAAAAAAAAGAGACAGGATCTCACTCTGTTGCTCAGGCTGGAGTGCGGTGACATGATCATAGCTCACTACAGCCTCGACCTCCCAGCCTCAAGCAATCCTCTCGCCTCAGCCTCCCAAGCTGCTAGCATTACAGGTGCATTCCACCACACACTCCATTGGCTGCTCAGCTGCTAAAAGTGCATGTAAGCTTTTGTTTTATCACAGGGTTTGGAAGGCCCTGGGAGAGCAGGCTTCACCATGAGGGAGCCAGAAGTTCCTGCAGAACCCCGAGCTCTGCCTCCACCCAGCAGGACTGATACCACCTGTCGTGCAAGGGTGAGGAGGGTAAACGAGGGATGCCCAGTGCCCCTGGATGTTGCCTGGCTCCTGTTTCTGTTTTACAGCCACCTCCAGGGCTGGGGCTCCACACCTCCCAGCCCCATGCGCCTCTCATTTCGGGAGATCAGCCAGCGCCCAGGGCTGCCAACCTCTCCACGCCTGCGCACCCAGGTACTGGGAGGGCACCATGGCAGGCTGGCAAGGTCAAACAGACACAAGTGGCACAGGGGCAGAGGAGTCACACCCGTGCTTTGAGCTGTTTACCTCTGGGACTCAAGTCCTGGGTTATCTCAGTCCCAAGGACACAGAGGACAAAAGCCAACTTGGAGCCAGTCCTGATGACAACTGGGTTGAATTCCCCTAAGAGGCTTTGGCTTTCCCCACCCTGCCCCGGAATGCATTGAGTTCTGGCTTTATATGGAAGGCATGGCTTTCAGTAAACGACCAATGAGAACTGAGCTCTACGGGAAAGTGAATGTGGCTGGTCCCAGGCAGGGGACAGAAGGAAGGGGCACTCACAATGATCCGGGTCCGGTTGTTCACCAGTTTGGCGATGAGCTCATCCACTTTCTTCTGCTCCTGCTTCAGCTCAGAGATGAGGGCTGCGAGCTCCTCCTGGAGGCAGTAGGCCGTGGCTCCATGAGCAGCTGATCCCTTCCCCTCCCAGCTCCTTGAGTCACCTTCTTGGGAGTATCCCAATGGCCACAAGCACTCCCAGGGAAACCAGGGTGGAAACCAGAGCCACCTAGGTGCCCTTGAGTCCAAAACAGGTTAAACTGTTCAAGAATATGCCAGGCGCAGTGGCTCACCCCTGTAATCCCAGCACTTTGAGAGACCAAAGGGGGTGGATCACTTGAGGTCAGGAGTTGAAAACTAGCCTGGCCAACATGGCGAAACCCTGTTTCTACTAAAATACAAAAATTAGCCATGTGTGGTGGCATGTGCCTGTAATCCCAGCTACTTGGGAGATTAAGGCAGGAGAATCACTTGAACCTGGGAGGCAGAGGTTGCAGTGAGCCAAGATCATGCCACTGCACTCCAGCCTGGGTGACAGAGCAAGACTCTGTCTCAAAAAAGAAAAGAATAGGCTGGGAGCAGTGGCTCACGCCCGTAATCCCAGCACTTTGGGAGGCTGAGGTGGGACATCACTTGAGGGCAGGAGTTCGAGACCAGCCTAGCCAACATGGTAAAACCCCATTTCTATTAAAAACAAAACAAAACAAAACAAAAATTGGCCGGGCATGGTGGCTCACCCCTGTAATCCCAGCACTTTGGGAGGCTGAGGCAGGCAGATCACGAGGTCAGGAGATCAAGACCATCCTGGCCAACATGGGGAAACTCCGTCTCTTCTAAAAATACAAAAATTAGCCGTGGTGGCTTGCACCTGTCATCCCAGCTACTCAGGAGGCTGAGGCAGGAGAACTGCTTGAACACAGGAGGTGGAGGCTGCAATGAGCCGAGATCACTCCACTGCACTCCAGCCTGGCACCTGGCGACAGAGCAAGACTCTGTCTCAAACAAACAAACAAACAAAAAAACCCAAAAATTAGCCAGGCGTGGTGGCGCACACCTGTAGTCCCAATGACTTGGGAGGCTGGGGCATGAGAATCACATGAACCTGAGAGGTGGAGGTTGCAGTGAGCCAAGATGGTGCCACTGCACTCCAGCCTGGGTGACACAGTGAGACTCCATCTCAAAAAATAAAAATAAAAAATAAAATAATTCAAGAATATTCTAGGCTGGGCACAGTGGCTCATGCCTATAATCCCAGCACTTTAGGAGGCCAAGGTAGGAGGATCACTTGAGGGAGTTTGAGATCAGCCTGGGCAACATAGTGAGATCTCAGCTCTATTTTTTCCAAAAAAAAAAGAATATTCTGCATTGACAGCAGGAATTTCCCAGGCATAAGAGGGTCTTGATGTCACCCCTCCCCCCAACATGACATGGAGAATCACTGAACGTTACAGCTACCAGAAGTCACCATGTGATGCTGACGGATTGAATGCTGCCTGTAGGGGACCCACCACATGAACTCTGGTCACCAGCAGATCCAGAATTAGTGGGTATTTGATCAGGAGCCATCACAAAAAGGGCAGCAGCGAGTGAGGCTAATTCTAGGGCCAATGGTGCTTACATGGGTCTGGGTTAAACCTGGTAAATCCCCCACCTATAAACGCCTGAATCCATTCCTGGCGGGCTTGGACACAGCATGGATTTACAACCTCCCCAAGCTGACATAAATGCACTTCTCCTGGACTGCCCTGGGCCCAAATCTGACCTAGCCTGGACCACCATCTATTCCATGACTTGACCAGAGCTCCTGTCGGTTTGTACCCATGCAATGTATGGAATCTTTGGCTTGGATCGTGCCCAAGCACCAGAGAGCTGCAACAGTCTTTCAGAAAGGGAGTTGGGTAAAGAATAAAGCACTTGCTGGCATAAACAGACAGAGTCCTTGCTCTGCAGAACGAAGCATCAGGATATCTCACAGTGGCCCAAGAAGGGATTCCAATGTCCCCCTCCCCAGGCAGACAGATGGGACTCAGTCCTTCCCAGTGAGAGGAACTAAGTTATGCAAATCAATACCCATCAATCAAGCATCGCAAGATCTCAGTAAACAGGAGGCAACAGGAACGCCTAAAAGAGGGTAATAAGGGGTACATTCTAGTTGCATTCCGTGTTGCAGCAAAGAAGAGCTTGGGATCATGAAAACCCAAATCTGGCCAGGTGCAGCGGCTCATGCCTGTGATCCCAGCCCTTTGGGAGGCTGAGGTGGGAGGATCAGTTAAGGCCAGGAGTTTGAGTCCAGCTCTGACAAAACAGTGAGACCCTGTCTCTACCCCGCCCCCAAAAAAGTTAAGCCCAGATCTAAAACAGGGACCCAAGCTGGCTGCTAGATCCTAACCACAAAGGATGGACAAGCTTCCAGCCTGTTTCCCTCCCGCCTTCCCATCAACTAATAAAACACAAACTCAGCTTCCTCACCTGCAGTTGGCTTCTGCCTTCCACACCCTCCTCAACCTGCTCTTGCCAAGACAATCAGTTCTTACAGCAACATCTAATAGACGCTTTTCAGTCCTCAAAGCCATTTCACACACATGACTTCCTCCTACAATGCTCTGCCTCTCTGATTGCCGGGAGGCCACACTCAGCCAGTGTTCCCGCTCTAACCATTCTTTCCATCCCCTTTTCAGGGCTCTCTCTCATTCAGTCCAGATTTTAAGCCTGGCACCCCTTGGGGTCATCATCAGTGTCTTCCCCTATCACTGTGCAGACACTCCTGGGTTGGTCTTCTCCACTAAAGGGAGCTTCAGTGACCACCCGGAGGAAGGACCCTTCAGCCCTCTTGGCCGAGCCCCATCACTCTCCTGGTCTGCACACCCCCAGGCACCTCCCACTCCACCTGCCCAGGCCGCATCCTCCCTGCAATCACTTCATCTGTGCAAGGGGAAAAGTACAAGGAGGGAGAGGGAGGAGGTTGAGTCCTTGCCACAAACAGTTGCCAGGGTTTTCTCTTTTCAAAATTCGTCTTTGGTCTGCCCCAGGCCTTTGTCCCAGTTCCACCTACTTAGGTCCTGGCATCCTCATCTCTCGATCCGTCCTTCAGCCTCACCCTCAAAGCTACCCTCTGCCAGAAGGATCTGAGCACATCCTCACCTGCTTAAAACCCTCCCGCCCCTGCCCTGCCCCCCCATACTGTGAATAAACTCCAAATCCCTTCCCGGGTCACACTGGCCTCCCCAAGCCCCGGCTGCCTATCTCACCCCCACCAGCTTTATGGAACGACTTCTGTGTCCTCAGATGCAGTATGCTGTCTGCCGTCTGGTCTGCACGTGCCGTCTTTACGCCTGGAATGCTTTTCCTCTTCTGCATTTCCTATCACGTCCTCCTTGTTGCACAGGTCTCAGCTTAGCAAGCCTGCTTTCTCCAGGAAGCCATCCCTGACCACCTGAGACCATGCAGGATCCACGTTCTAGGTGATCTTGAAACTGCCATTACAAATTTGTAACTGAGACAGTGAAAGAGATCTGACCTAACCAACTCCATCTTGCTTCGAACCTCCAAGTTGTCCTTGTTCATTCCTGAGCATAGGCTGAACTAACTTTGGGAGGAACTTAGTATTTATTTATCTGTGAGACCGCGTCTTGCTCTGTTGCCCAGGCTGGAGTGCAGTGGCGTGATCTTGGCTCACTGCAACCTCTGCCTCCCGGGTTCAAGCAGTTCTCCTGCCTCAGCCTCCTGAGTAGCTGGGATTACAGGCATGCACCACCGTACCCAGCTAACTTCTGTATTTTCAGTAGAGACAGGGTTTCACCATGTTGGTCAGGCTGGTCTTGGACTCCTGACCTTGTGATCTGCCCGCCTCAGCCTCCCAGAGTGCTGGGATTGCAGGTGTGAGCCACTGCACCCGGCCTATTTTTATTTATGTATTTAGAGACAGAGTCTCGCTCTGTCACCCAGGCCGGAGTGCAGTAGCACAATCTCGGTTCACTGCAACCTCCACCTCCCAGGTTCAAGTGATTCTCCTGCCTCAGCCTCCCAAGTAGCTGGGATTACAGGAGTGCATCACCACACCTGGCTAATTTTTGTATTTTGAGTAGAGACGCGGTAGGCCAGGCTGGTCTCAACCTCCTGACTTCAATCGATCCACCCACTTCGGCCTCCCAAAGTAATAATAATACCTGGCTGGGCATTATATATATAAAACACCTGTTATAAAACACGTGGCTGGGTGGCTTACAGGTGTTTTATATATGTAACACCCAGCCAAGTATTATTATTACTCGTCTTAAAGGATGATGGGCTAGGTTTGGGGTAATGGTCTATAAAGCCAGGAATTCACTGATTCAGCATTTTGAACGTTTACAATGAGCCGGGCATGGCTCCAGGCATTGAAATACACTAGGGAACAAAATGAAGTCCCCACCCTCACGCACCAGAGAGTGCAAACAGAGGAGTGTCCAGAAACAAGGGGCATAGGGCAGTGGCACATGCCTGCAATTCCAGCACTTTGGGAGGCCGAGGCAGGAGGATCGTTGGAGGCAAAGGAGTTCAACACCAGCCTGAGCCACATAACAAGACCCCATTTCTACAAAATATAAAAAACGAGCTGAGCATGGTGGTGTGCAACTGTAGTCCCAGCTACTCAGGAGGCTGACGTGGGAGGAGTGCTTGAGCCCAGGAGTTGGAGGCTGCAGTGAGCCATGATTGCACCACTGCACTCCATCCTGGGCAACAGAGTGAGACCTGTCTCCAAAAAGAAAGAAAAGAAAGAGAGAGAGAGAAAGAGGTGAAGGAAGAGAAAGAGAGAGAAAGGGAAGAGGTGGGGGGAGGGGGGACCGTGCGTGCGGCTTCAATCCCTGGCACCTGGGTGGAGCTCAAACGCTAAGGAATGAATGCGCCGGAGCGGGCTGCAGGGAAATCGAGGATAGCTGGATCCTTTTATGGCCAGGTGATGGCGCCAGAGAGCACAGGATCCGGTCCTCGCGGGCCCTGCCGCCCTCGCTCCCCCGCCCCCGTCCCCCCAACCCACTCCCCACCTTCATGCGGCTGTAGACGGTGGAGACGGGCGTGACCGGGTGGTGCTGGTGGGAGCCCAGCAGGCCGCAGAGGCCACAGATGAGCTCCTGGTCCTTCTCGCAGAAGAGGCTGAGCGGGTTCCGGTGGTGCACGCAGACCTTGGGCTCCGGGTCCCCAGGGAGCCTGAGGGCTTCGATCACCCGGGCCAGGGAGACGTTGGGCGGGGAGCTGCTGCCGTCCACCGCCTGCCGGCACACGGGGCAGCGCAGCTCGGCGTCCAGGTGGCAGGACAGGGAGACCAGGCAGCTCTTGCAGTAGGAGTGGCCGCACTGCAGCATCAGGGGCTCCTTGAAGACCTCCAGGCAGATCGGACACTGAAGCCGGTCCTCCAGCTCGGGCAGGCTCACCTGCCAAGCCATCTACACTGCCCGGGCTGAAACACAGGCTTCCGTCCTCAGTGCTGTCCCCTCCTTCCCTCTGTCCAGAACTCACTCACCCACCACCCTCAACCCCAAGGACCACCAGAATCTTAAAGGAAAGAATTTCAGTCCTGGATTCCAGTCCTAACCCACATGACCTTGGACTCTTTCCTCCATTTGTAAAACAAAAGACTGCAATGAAAAAACTGGTCCCTTGAAGATAATTGTGTGTGTGTGTGTGTGTGTGTGTGTGTGTCTATATTTTTTACTCAAATCTGGAGGCAAACATGAAAGGGGCCATCTGCAGGGTCATTTGCAGTGACCCTAATAATGCAGGGTCCAGCCCCAGCAGGCACCCAGACCTAGGACTGGACAGCAAAACCCGGAAAGCTCCCCAACCTTCTAGATCAGTTCCCAAATGTTCCAGAAACTGTTGAAAACACAGGTGTAATAGAGATTCCAGAGCCCCACCTTCAAAGGATCTGCTCCAGATCCTTTGAATGTAGAGACCCAGAACTCTACATTTATAGGGGCACTCCCAGGTAATTCTAGAGAGCCTGGGACCTATAAGGTCTCTCCCCTGATCTGCTACCTGCTTCCCTGCAAAAGCTTGTCAATGAGACAGGGGAAGCACCATCAGCCCCCAGGGAGCCCGACCCTGGAATACCTGGTTCCTCACAATCTGCTGGGCCTCCCACTACCACCTGAAGCCAGCATCACTCATCCAGTGGTTCAAGCGATCGCTCAGCCTTTTTTTCTTCCCAGCAGAGAACAGCAGACACAGCGACAGAAGTGGAAGAGCAGCTAGATGCCTGCGCCACTGCCTGGTCTCTACCCCTTCTCTCCTCCCCTTTCCCAGCAACACCCCTGTGTCCCCAAGGTCACCAGAATCAGGAGGAAACTGGGTTACATCACGGGACTGGGGAGGCAGCCTTTACTGGGCCTGCTGATAACATTAAGGGTGCTGGCCTTGGCCAGTGGGGGGAGGGGCGGAAACAGGAACTGGGCACACCCTTCACACCTCACAACCCGACAGGAGCAGACAGGTGCTGGGAAACAGTTCTTTCTGAATCTCAAACTCTTGCTCTTACTCTTCTTTTTTGTGGGGGAGGGCGGCGGGGGGGTGGTGTAGGACATGGGGGAAGATGGCGTCTTGCTCTGTTGTCCAGGCTGGAGTGCAGTGGGGCGATCACAGCTCACTGCCACCTCCAACTTCCAGGCTCAAAATATCCCCCCGCCTCAGCTGCCTGAGTAGCTGGGACTACAGGTGCATGCCACCACGCCAAGCTAAATTTTAAAATTTTTTTCATAGATACCAGGTCTCCCTTTGTTGCCCAAGCTGGTCTCCAACTTCTGGGCTCAAGCAATCCTCCTACCTTGGCCTCCCAGAGTGCTGGGATTACAGGCATGAGCCTTACCACCCCAGCCTTCCCTCTCTTTTTTCTAACACAAACTGGCAGATGATGGTTCCATCTCTATATTTAAATTTTTCTATTTTATTATTTATTTTAGTAGAGACAGGGGTCTGTCTTGCTTTGTTGTCTAGGCTGGTTTTGAATTCCTGGCGTCAAGCAATCCTCCCGTCTCGGCCTCCCAAAGTGCCGGGATTACAGGTGTGAGCCATTGAACCTGGCCTTTTTTTTTTTTCTTTTTAAGAGGTTTGAAAGTATATTTATTTAGATTTTTTAAATCAAGGTATAACATATACAAGTGGGCAAATCTTAACCACACAGCTTGATAAACACTTGATCTTTGTACAGGCACTCTCAGGAGCAAGCTGCAGAGTGTTTCCAGAAAGCTCCCTCTGGCCTCCTCCCTGCCATAACTCCTAACAAGGACAGCAACTGTCCTTATTACCATGTTGTCATGTGGCCTGTTTTTGAATTTCACATAAACAGCATCATATAAAATGTACTCTTTTGTGTCTGGTTTCTTTTACTTATTAGTGAGTTTTTTTGTTTGTTTTTTTAAGTGAAGTCTTTCAATATTTAAAAATTCAACAACACTCTGTTATACAAGTTCTGTTTGTTTTTTGAGACAGAGTTTCACTCTTGTTACCCAGGCTGGAGTGCAGTGGCGCAATCTTGGCTCACTGCAACCTCCGCCTCCTGGGTTCAAGTGATTCTCCTGCCTCAGCCTTCCAAGCAGCTGGGATTACAGGCGCCTGCCACCACACCTAGCTAATTTTTTTGTATTTTTAGTAGAGATGGGGTTTCATCATGTGGGCCAGGCTGGTCTCAAACTCCCGATCTCAAGTGATCCACCCGCCTCGGCCTCCCAAAGGGCTGAGATTACAGGTGGGAGCCACTGTGCTTGACTGCGCCCAGCCTATTAATTAAACAGTTAATGAACATTATGGTCATAATAAACTGCTGTGGTTTGAATGTGTCCTCCTTATTTCATGTGTTGGAAACTTAACCCCCAATGGGGCAGTACTGAAAGCTGGCTGTAGCCTACAGCTGTAATCCCAACACTTTGGGAGTCCAAGACCACAGGATCACTTGAAGCCAGGAGTTCAAGACCAGCCTAGGCAACAAAGCCACAAACCATCTTTCCAGAAAATTAAAAACTAAGACATAAATTAGCTGGGCCTAGTGGTGCACGCCTGTCATCTCAGCTACTCGAGAGGCTGAGGCAGGAGGATCTCTTGAACCCGGAAGGTGGAGGCTGCAGTGAGCTGAGACCCCTCATTGCACTCCATCCAGCCTGGCCACAGAGCAAGCCTCTGCCAATCAAGCAATCAATGTCTTGTCTGGGCCTAAATTTCCATTGAGTTCATGGAAGAAAGTGGAAAAAGGTGGATGTAACTCACCCCTGGGAGGCCCGAACACTGCCGGTGGCAGGTGCCTCTTGTGTCCTCACCAGCTTGCCCTGCAAGCACATGCTGTGTCCTTTTTCTTGAAGCTGCCCCATGTGCCCCACCACGCAGCCACTCCGCGGGCTCCTTCAAGGGCGGCAGTCCTGTCACATGTTCCAAAAGTGCTTCTCTCTGCGCTGCCCGCCTCGCCATGTGCCCACCATTCCCCACCTCGCACCCGTGCCCCATCATGCCCTCCGTGCTCGTTAGGTGCCCCATCATGCCCCGCGCTCTACGTGCTCCTCCAATTACGTGCCCCATGCACGTGCCCAATCATGCTTCGCAGGCTCCAGTTAGATGCCCCATCATGCCCCGCGCTCCAATTACGTACCCCACCTAACGCCCCACGCACTTGCCCCATCATGCCCTGCGCGCTCCCGTTACGTGCCCCACCTCACTCCCCTGCACGTGCCCTGCGTGGTCTCGTTACGTGCCCCGCCTCTCGCCCCCGCACGTGCTCCGTCATGTCCCATATGCTCCCTATGCTCTGTAGTTGCAGAGCTCGGGAGGGCCAGGGCGGTTGGTGGCGGTTGGAAAGGAGTGATGAGTGCATTCTCGTGGACCCGGAATGGAATGCCGCCGTCGGGAGGGGTCTGCAGGGTATAAAAGGGCCTTCGTGATCCCCCCACCCCAAAACAGAGTCACAGCCAGGGAGGGCAGCAGGGCACACCAGGCTGAAGGCTTACGCCGCAGGGAGGGTAGCAGGGACATGGGGGGAAGCGCCTTAAACCAGGGAGTCCTGGAAGGGGACGACGCCCCCGGCCAGGTGAGGGCCCCGGGCGCTTTGGGGTGTCGACGCCGAGGGGTGGCCGGGTGAGTCCGCGGCTCTGAGGCCTGGCTTTCATTCTCTACTAGTCCCCCTACGAACGGTTGAGTCGGAGGATGCTGGACATTTCCGGGGACCGGGGCGTGCTGAAGGATGTCATCCGTGAGGGAGCTGGCGACCTGGTGGCGCCAGACGCTACGGTGCTAAGTATGCCCTGGGGCGGTTTGTCGGCAGGACTCATATCATCACACTCTGTAGGGGCCGGAGAGATCACGTTTTCAAAAAGCATTTGATGGGATTGAAAATGCTTTGTTTGAAGTGGATTTTTGTATTTTGTTTTTGAGACAGGGTCTTGTTCAGTTGCCCAGGCCGGAGTGCAGTGGTGCGATCATAGCTCACTGCAGCCTCCACCTCCTGGGCTCAAGTGATCCTCCAACCTCAGCCTCTCAAGTAAGGGATTTACAGGTGCGATCCACCATGCCCAGCTAATTTTTAATATTTTTGTAGAGATGGGGGACTCCCTATGTTGCCCAGGCTAGTCTCAAACTCCTGGACCCAAACGATCCTCCCACCTCAGCCTCCCCAGCAGCTCGGATTACTAGGTGTGAGCCGCTCGTTACTTCCAGCCTGAATTGTTTTTTGTTTGTTTTTGTTTTTTTAAAGAGGAAAGCCAGGGACCTCTACGTCCCTTCTGCATGACGCCTCCCTGAAGCTCTTGAACCTCTGAGCCAAAGGGCAGACACCCAAAATGCAGAAAGATTTATTCCTGTACCTTGGGGTGTCGGGCAGCTTAAGGTTATCTGATCGAATTGTTTCTGTGTGATAATGAGAGAAGATATTATGGAAGCGTGGGTGTTTTGGGTCCATTTTGCTTACATTCTTTTTTCTATTCTAGTAAAATACTCTGGATACCTGGAACACATGGACAGACCCTTTGATTCTAATTGCCATAGGAGAACTCCTAAGCTAATGAAACTTGGAGAGGGTAAATTCAGCATGGGAGCTGGAAAAGAAGGGATTGCTTAGGGGCGAGATATGAGGCAGGATGCTTCAGGCTGGGAAGACTGGTCAGAGCACAGGTTCTTTGAGGCTGGGTAAAACATGGCACGGTAAAACGGCCATGTTCTCTCCCCTTGAGACGTGGGTATTTGAGAGATGGCTTCACAGGGAAGGTATCTTTGCACCCTGACTTTAACCACTGGGAATGTTTCTTCATTCATTTATCAAGTAAAAATCAACCAGATGATTACTTCCCACAATACGTGGCGAAAAGAGAGGATGTACTCAGGAGATTAGAACATCTCTGCTCTTAAGGACTTCACCGTGTAGTGGAGGACACTGACCTATACTCAGCTCACTTGGTAGAACTGGATAATGCCTGGGAGGTGATAGCAGTGTTGAGTGTGCTTAATGAAGGCATGATCAATTCCAGCTGGGAGGTTCAGGGAAGGCTTCCTGGAGGAGGGGCATTTGAGCTGAGCCCTGAAGTTCGAGTAAAATGTCTATCAGTAGAAGCTGAGCACAGGCTAAGGAGGAAGACATTGCAGGAAGAGGGGGGGGACTGTGTGAGAGAGACATGGAGGCCAGAGTACTGCTGGCGTACAGGGGAAGAAGTGATGGCATCGAGCAGGATACTGAGTAAGCTTCAGCTACTGTCTTTGTCTCTTCTTACAGATGTTACACTGTGGGGCATGGAGCTGGGCCTTCTGAGCATGCGGAGAGGAGAGCTGGCCAGGTTTCTCTTCAAACCGACCTATGCCTATGGAACACTGGGCTGCCCTCCCTTGATCCCCCCAAACACCACCGTCCTGTTCGAGATTGAGCTGCTTGACTTCCTAGACTCTGCTGAGTCGGACAAGTTTTGTGCTCTCTCAGCTGTAAGTTCCAGAGCACAGATGTCAGCACTTTAGAGAGAGGTGATGGGTTGGTGTTCTTGGTAATTCTTCTAGATAGCCTGCCCCTGCTGCTGACGGTCTGCCCCAGGGTCCCCCGCAGCTCCTGTGCGGTGGTGGCAGTGGAGTTCCTGTGCTTCCTAGTCTGTGTTTGCCTCGGTAATGGCTCTCGTGTAGATAAATGTGCTGGGGCAAGGTAAGGCTGTGAGTTCAAGGATTCATGTTCTGCACTGATTCTCCCTGTGGGACAGTGAACACTTGCTTTTCTTCATCATTTGGTTTCCAGTAAGGCAGGCATTGGTAGCTCATAACTAGGGTGACTGGATAATTGATTGTCCAGCCCAGCACAGGTGGGAGTAAAAGGAGCTGTTAACTGGAGAGGTTACCCAGGACATCAGGTGTAAACTGGGACAGTCCCAGGCAAAGTGGGATGTGTGGCCACTGTCCTCACCACGGAAGTCTTGCCTCCTCTTTGTAGCCTTTCACTTAACCCTGTCCCATAGCTGCAGGGCTTCGGACCCCGTCAGCAGTCACATGCGCTGTCTGTATCATGCTGTCTTACGCTGACTCTCTATGTGGTCTTAGATGTTCATCCCAGGTTTTGTATCTTCACGTGGTGTCTCCCCAGATAAACTATCAGCACTCCAAGTGAGAGAGCTCGCCCTTTTCCATCCTTCCAAAGATTAGAGTTTCTTACAGATGCCTGGTCCCACCTGTGGTGCACTGATTTAGGATCTGTGGGGGTGGGGCCGGGACCAAAGAGGCTCTATAGGTGACTCTGAGATGGCCAGGGTAGAGCATGGTGACCATAAAGACCCCCAGGGCCCTGAGCAAACCAAAACCTGTTCAGTGCTTCGTGGCCAAATGGTGATTTCAAGCACTGACTTCTCTGCTTGCACGTTCCATCATTTTGTAATTCCATGGGAATCTGCTTCCTCAGAGACTGCTGGGGGAAGAGTAAAGAAGTAGACTTTCCAACACGGTAAAACCCTGTCTCCACTAAGAATACAAAACAAATGAGCCAGGCGTGGTGGCAGGTGCCTATAATCCCAGCTACTCAGGAGGCTGAGACAGGAGAATCACTTGAACCTGGCAGGCAGGGGTTGCGGTGAGCTGAGATTGCGCTACTGCACTCCAGCCTGGGAGACTTCCTTCTGGCGCTAGTGTATAAAATGGGACCAGTTATAACGCCTGTGTGGCTTCTGTCAGGATTCAGAGTTGACTCCAACACAGAAGTCTGTAAATAGAAGTTCATGATCTGAAAGAGAAGAGCCCACAACTGTAATAACATTTCCTTTTTTTCCAATGACTTTTTTTTTTTTTTTAATGGAGATGTGTTCTCAACACAATGTGTTCTCACTGTGTTGCCCAGGCTGGTCTCGAACTCCTGGCTCACACGTACTAACTTCCACTGTGGTGTTACGGCTTTTGGTTTCCTTGCTGAGTATTCCTGTCTCTGATCCTCAGGAGCAACAAGACCAGTTTCCACTTCAGAAGGTCCTTAAAGTGGCAGCTACAGAACGGGAGTTTGGCAACTACCTTTTCCGCCAGAATCGTTTCTACGATGCCAAAGTGAGATATAAAAGGGTGAGAACGCTTTGAAAGTTAAGTGTGGGTTTAGATCCTGAAAACTTCCTTGTTTAAAAAACGTAGATTTTTGTGTCTCTCCCTACTTTTCATAAGCAGCGATTAAGAAAAATCTCGTTTTTATAACTCGATCAAGACAGTTGAAGGTGAGCAAAAAAAAAAAAAAAAAAGAAAAATCTCATTTTAGAAAACCCTCATGCCTGGCCGAGGCCTGTGGATCACCTGAGGTCAGGAGTTTGAGACCAGCCTGGCCAACCTGGCAAACCCTGTCTCTACTAAAAATACAAAAATTGGCCAGCATGGTGGTGGGATCCTGTAATCCCAGCTACTTGGGAGGCTGAAGCAGGAGAATCACTTGAACTTAGGAGGTGGAGGTTGCAATGAGCCAAGATCTTGCCACTGCAGTCCATCCTGGGCAACAGGGCAAGATTTTGTCTCCAAAAAAAAAAAAAACCATACACACACACTCTCACACTCACACACTCACGCACTCATGCACTCATGCACTGACGCACTCACGTACTCACGCATGTATGCCCTCTGGAACATACTCACATAGGCCAAATGTGGCTGACCCTGTCACCCAATATCTATTCCTTCTAACAGAACCTCCCAATTCATTCAAAGCAGCAATG
Organism: Alouatta palliata; assembly: GCA_004027835.1. Lineage (NCBI taxonomy): Eukaryota > Metazoa > Chordata > Mammalia > Primates > Atelidae > Alouatta > Alouatta palliata. Next base: position 6,633 of record PVKV010028061.1, on the reverse strand, counting down.
TACTAATTAAAAAATTACCTCTTCCCAGCTTCCCATGAGCTAACAGTGTCAGTGAAACAAGAGTCTAGCCAAGAGACATAAAGGGAAACCTCTGGAGGGCCTTCTGGAAAGCTCTTAACGTAACACAAGCACCAGACTCTTCTCCCCTCCCTTCTTCCTGCCCTGGTGACCACGGAATGTATGGTCAGGTGGAGCTCACCCTGGGGCCCGCCGCACAGCTCTTGTCGTGGGGCTCCCCTGTAGTGCTAGTTTGTGGATTTCCTGTTGGTTTTTTTTCTCCTTTGTTTTTTTTGTTTTTGTTTATTTTTTTATTTGAATGGGGTCTTGCTATATTGCTCAGGCAGGCCTCGAACACCCGGGCTCAAGCTATCCTCCCGCCTCTGCCTCCCTAAGTACTCCTTTGTTTTAAGAGAGTATGTCGATGTATGTCTAAAATATTCTAATTATTTAAATGTATATTTGTTTAGAGTTGTTATCAAGAAGTCTTTTATCCAGGCATGGTGGCTCATGCCTGTAATCCCAGCACTTTGGGAGGCTGAGGAGGGTGGATCACCTGAGGTCAGGAGTTCGAGACTAGCCTGGCCAACAGGGTGAAACCCTGTCTCTACTAAAAATACAACAATTAGCCGGGCATGGTGGTGGATGCCTGTAATTCCAGCTACCCGGGAGGCTGAGGCAGGAGAATTGCTTGGACCCGGGAGGTGGAGGTTGCAGTGAGCCGAGACTGTAATTGTACTGCAGCCTGGGTAGCAAGAATGAAACTCTCTCTGGAAAAAAGGGAAAAAAAGTCTTTTTAGGTCTGAGCTCAAAATCTTAAAAAAATAATAAAATAAAATAAAAATCTTATTACCACTTAAGTTCCTGTTCCTTTCTATGTGACCTGCTTTTTCTGATGTAGAGATGAAGATGTTTTCTTCCCAGTATTCCTAAATTTTACAGTGACGTGCCTCTGTGTGTGTGTATTTTTAAATTTGTGTTGAGCCCATGAGTGTATCTTTTCATACCTTTTCATTCAGGAAACTATTCCTCCACTCTGGGAGGGAAACTTTCTTGAGTTATTTCTTTGATAATTTACTCTTGTTCCCTCCACCCTGTTTATCTGGAATTCCTATTGTCATGTCAGACCTCCTGCATTGAGCTTCCGGCTGTTCGTTTTTTTTGTTTTGTTTTTTTTTGCCCCCTCCCAGTTTCCATCTTTTATCCTGTTTGTTTCGTTGTCTGGAAGCTTTCCTTGACTTTTTACCACCTATTCTGATGAATTTTTCATTTAAAAATTGGGGGGCCAGGTGTGGTGGCTCACACCTATAATCCCAGCACTTTGGGAGTAGGAGGTGGGAGGATCCCTTGAAGCCAGGAGTTAAAGATCAGTCTGGGCACCATAGCAAGATCCCATCTCTACAAAAAAAATTAATTTTAGAAAATGGAGGGTCTCTTTGTTCTTCTCCTCCCCAGCATTCTGTTCTTGTTTCATGCATATATTATTTTATCTCCTTAGACTGTTGATTATCATTTAATGTCATTCTTTTTCTGGTTTTTCTGTGTATCGGGGACTGTGTCCTTTTGCAGTAAATTTGTCAACGACCTAAAGATGGTTTGTTTCTCACTCCTGTGAAAGGCTAGAGGCATGCAAGCCAGGGCCAGTTGGTGGCTTTGCTCCAGATGTTTTCACATGCCCAGTTCTCATTTCTAGGGTGGGACTCTGGCCTTGCAGTCCAGGATGAGGGTCTCTGAGTTCTAGCAGCAGAAGGGAAGAAAGGCTGGAGGCACGCACTGCTCTGTTATATGACGCTTCTACTGAATTATGTCTTCCAGAACCTGTTCTCTGAGCCTTGCCTGGCTGCAAAGAAGGCTAGCAAGTATCTATATTCTGGTTGTACATGTTCCTGGCCAAAAAAAAATAGTCCCATTACTCTGAAGGAAGGGAGAACCGCTGCTGGGAGACAGGAGGCCACTTCTTTCACAGAGGCTTTCCTCAAATGGCTGGTGATCTTTGACCACTAAGATTTGAAGGAGACGTCACAGAGCTGATTGGAAACGCCAGGTGCTAGCCGGGGCAGGTGGCAGTGTGGTCAGAGAGAGACGTCCGTGGGCGTTGCCTCAGTGTCAGCGTACTGAGTCTTCTTTCTGCCCCGTGTACATGCCGAGGCGCCAGCATTCTGGGTCAGAGGTTCTCATGGTCTGTGATTGACATTCCCTTTCGTAGCCCTGTTACCAGCATACCACCTTCCTGCCGTCTGCTCCAGTCTGTCTCCTAATCAAGGGCCTCTTTGGTTCCATTTTCCCAGAAAGTGGACCTTGTGATTCCTGAGGCCATCTAGATGCATAGGGGGAACATGTGACCTGACCTCCTTTACTCAGCCCGACCAGATAGCTCTAACTCCTGGTTCCATCAGTTCCTAGGGCTCTCTAGGCTCTGAGGGGCAGATCAGTCCCTTTTACATTGGCACCACTCTGCCGAGTCAGTCATCACACTGCCACCTTGGGTTTGGTGTCGGTCCTTTTCCTGTCCTTTGCTCATGTTGGAGTACTACCTGTCTTAGTCCCTTAGGGTTGGAGAAAGTAGGCATGCGTGTGAAGCCTGCCTTGCTGAGCCACAGGTTTGGCATGTCTTTTCCTAGTGGAACGTTTCTCGGTCTTCGGGGCAGCAGACTGACATTGATTGAGCTGCACTGTGTCTCCAGCCTTTTGCTCAGCATTGTCTGGATCACACAAGAAGTATTGGGGTTCGTGCTTTCAAGGGATTTGAATCTAGTTGGGGAGATAAAATGCAGCTCAAGCTGCTAACCAATATCTGTGGTCCGAATGTTTGTGTCTCCCCAGAATTTGTATGTTGAAACCTAATTATCGATGTGATGGTGTTAGGAGAAGGGCCTTTGGGAGGTGATGAGGTCATGAGGATGGAACCCTCATGAATGGAGTTAGTGGCCTTCTAAAAGAGGTCCCAGAGAGCTGTCTTGTCTCTTCCACCATAAATCCTCGGCAGGAAAAAAGATGAGCAAAGGTACAGAAGTGATCAGAGCCTACTCAGGGCACAGTTGGTCGATTCCTAGTCAGAAACATGGGTTTATAGCTAAAGAACAGCAGGTGATAGGCGGCCAGATTCAGGAAGACATTCAAATATGTGTGGGTGAATTTGGACTAGATGAAGTAGATGGCAGGGAACCACTGAGGAAGAGTGAGTTGATAAAAGTCATATTTGGGGAAGAGCCAGTAGTTGTGCTGGAGCTCGTGAAAACTCAAAATTTCGGTTGTAAAATTTTCAGGAGTTGTGTGTCCTGGTTAATGTCGCTTTGGAAGCTTGAAATCGGCTCTGGTGGAAATATTTACAGCACAGGCACAGGCAAGTGCTGCAAAGTAGGGTTCCACCTCCCCCCGAGCGCTGGCTATTAAACGTGTACCAGCACGCCACTGCGTGCAGGACAGGTCAGACGACAAACTTCGCTGTCACGGGGACCTGTTTCATGCTGGGCATTGAGCTGGGCGGGCTGCGGTTAAACCTGTTAACGGGATCCAGGAATGTGTTAAAGCAGCTGTGATTGTGCAGATAGAAAAAGTTCTGCAAGTACTTCCACAAAACAAGTGGTTAGACTCGACGCAGTTTTATATGTAAGTGATCAAGGAAACGGAAGAATGGAATTACTGGAAACCTCCTGGTCTGAGGAAAAAAAATTAAATCAAGGCATAACTGGGAAAGTGATGTGTTGCTTTCAATTTTGATTACTCATGGGAATGGCCAGGTCAGCAGGACCTGTAGAGGACTGTTTCCAGGTGACAACTTGCGTCACGATTTCATTTAGGTATGAGAGCAGGGTTCAGGCGTGAGGTTCCCGCTGGTGGCGTGAACAGGAGCTGAATCCACTTGGAAGGTGTGGAGACAGTTGATGGAAGCTTGCCTAGTGAATGCCCAGAGCTTAGAGATGGAAGGGAAGACCAAGGAAGTCTCATGGCTTTCTGCTGTGCTGCCGTCTCCTGACACGCCTTCCAGTTCTTCTGTTTGTTTTTTTTGTTTTGTTGTGTTGTTGTTTTTCTCGAGACAGAGCCTCTGTCTCCTGCCCAGGCTGGAGTGTTCTGGCATGATCTCGGCTCACTACAACCTCCGCCTCCCAGGTTCAAGCGATTCTCCTGCCTCAGCCTCCCAAGTGGCTGGGATTGCAGGCGCGTGCCACCATGCCCAGCTAATTTTTGTATTTTTAGTAGAGATGGGGTTTCATCATGTTGGCCAGGCTGATTTCAAACTCCTGACCTCAAGTGATCCACCCACCTCGGCCTCCCAAAGTGCTGGGATTACAGAACTGGCCTTCCAGTTCTTCCATTCTACTTGCACCGTCCAAATGGGGTCCCAGGGAGTGCAGGCTCTGCCTCCTTCACCCACTTTTTGTTTTACTATTTTTTTGTTGTTGAGATATGATTCACATACCGTAAAATGGGTGCTTTTAAAGTGTCCAATTCTGCCGGGCACAGTGGCTCACACCTGTAATCCCAGCACTTTGGGAAGCTGAGGCAAGTGGATCACTTGAGGTCCGGAGTTCAAGGACAGCCTGGCCAACATGGTGAAACCCGTTTCAAAAAAAAAAGATAAAGTGTCCAACTCTGTGGTTTTTAGTACATTCACAAGGTTGTGCAGCCATCACCACTATCTAATTCCAGAACATCTTCCTCACCCCGAAATGAAACTTGCAATTCTTTGGCTTCAGATAACTATGGATTTGCCTATTGTGGACATTTTGTTAAGTAGAATTGCCAAATATGAGCCATTTTGTGGCTGGCTCCGTTGACTTAGCATGTTTTCAAGGTTCATCCATGTTGTAGCATATACAAACCTCATTCTGTGTTTTGGTTTGCTTTTTGAGACGGAGTGTCTCTCTGTTGCCCAGGCTGGAGTGCAGTGGCATGATCTCAGCTCACTGCAACCTCCACCTCTTGGGTTCAAGCAATTCTCCTTCCTCAGCCTCCCAAGTAGCTGGGATTATAGGCGCCTGCCACCACACCTGGCTAATTTTTGTATTTTTAGCAGAGACAGGGTTTTGCCATGTTGGCCAGGTTGGCCTTGAACTCCTGATCTCAGATGATCTGCCTACCTCAACCTCCCAAAATGCTAGGATTACAGGCGTGAGCCACCACACCCGGCCCCTCATTCTTTTGTAAGGCTGCTCGTCCATCAAATGGCTCTGCTGTTTGTCCATTCATCAGTTGGACATGTGGGTTGATTCCCATGTCGTGATTATGATGACTGATGCAGTGAGCATTTATGTACAAGTTCTCGTGGGACTGTATGTTTTCAGTTTTCTTGGGTATGTGCCTAGGAGTGCAATTGCTGGTTTGTGTGGGAACTGTCAAAATTGTCGAGGAACTGCCAAACTGTTTTCTACAACAGCTGCACCATCTCATATTCCCACCAGTAATGTGCGAAGCTTCCAATTTCTCCACTTCTTCACCAACACTTATATTTTTAAAGTTAGAGGAATCCTACTGGGTGCGAAGTGGTATCTCACTGCGGTTTTGATTTTCATTTCCCTGATGACTAATGACATTGGACATATTTTCATGGATTTAATGATTATTTGTCTATCTTTGGAAAAATATCTATTCAGATTCTATGCATATCTGAAAGGTGGGTCACTTGTCTTTATATTGAGTAGTAAATATTATGTGCTCTGGATTCTAGACCCTTATCAAATAAAGGGTTTGCAAAAGCTCTATGCTGTCTCTTCACTTTCTTGGTAATGTCCTTTGAAATACAAAAGTTTTAAATTTTGATGAAGTCTTAATTCTTTGGTTATTTTTGCTTTTTGTGTTTAAGAAACCATTTTCTAATCCAGGGTCACAAAAATTTACATCTGTGTGTTCTTCTAAGAGTCTGATAGTTTTTAAAAAAATAAGAAATGCTTCATGAATTTCCATGTCATCTTTGCACAGCGGCTATGCTGATCTTCTCCCTGTCTTTCCAATTTTTAGTATATGTGCTGCTGAAGCGAGCACCAAGTCTGAGTTTTAACTCTTTTAGGGCTATGCTCCACTACAGTTAATTTTTTTTTTTTTTTTTTTTTTTTTTTTTGAGACCGTTTCACTCTTGTTGCTCAGGCTGGAGTCCAATGGCACAATCTCGGCTCACTGCAACCTCCGCCTCCCAGGTTCAAGAGATTCTCCTGCCTCAGCCTTCCCAGTAGCTGAGGTTACAGGTGCACACTGCCACACCTGACTAATTTTGTAATTTTAGTGGAGACGGAGTTTCACCATGTTGGTCAGGCTGGTCTTGAACACCTGACCCCAGGTGATCCGCCCACCTCGGCCTCCCAGAGTGCTGGGATTACAGATGTGAGCCACCGTCCCCTGCCTACCTTAGTTAATTTTTGCGGATAGTGTAAGGTAAACATTCTTTTTTTTGAGACAGAGTCTCACTCATCACCAGGCGCCAGGCTGGAGTGCAGTGGCATGACCTCGGCTCACTGCAACCTCCGCCGCCAGGGTTCAAGCAATTCTCCTGCCTCAGCCTCCCGAGTAGCTGGGACTACAGGCACGCGCCACCACGCCCAGCTAATTTTTTTGTATTTTTAGTTGAGACGGGGTTTCACCATGTTGACCAGGATGGTCTCGATCTCTTGACCTCGTGATCCGCCCGCCTCGGCCTCCCAA
>PVKV010028060.1:0-25522 GCA_004027835.1 Alouatta palliata | reverse complement strand
AAAAAAAAAAAAAAAAAAAAAAAAAAAAATAGCTGAGCGTGGTGGTGCATGCCTGTAGTCCCAGCTACTTGGGAGGCTGAGACAGGAGCATTGCTTGAACCCAGGAGGTGGAGGCTGCAGTGAGCCGAGCTCGAGCCACTGCACTCCAGCCTGGTGACTGGTGACAGCGAGACTCTGTCTCAAAAATAAATAAATAAATAAATAAATAAAATAAACAAACAATGGGTATTGTGTTCTAGGAGGGTTAACGAATAAGAAAAGGCCAGGAGAGTTGGCTCACGCCTGTAATCTCAACACTTTGGGAGGCTAAGGCAGGTGAATCACCTGAGTTTCAGAGTTCAAGACCAGCCTAACCAACATGGTAAAACCCTGTCTCTACTAAAAATACAAAAAAATTACCTGGGCATAGTGGCAGGCGCCTGTAATCCCAGCTATTCGGGAAGCTGAGGCAGGGAGAATCACTTGAACCCAGGAGGCAGAGGTTGCAATGAGATCGCACCATTGCACTTCAGCCTGGGCAACAAGAGCGAAACTCCATCTCAAAAAATTAAGAAAGAAAAAAAAAAAAGACAATAGGTAAAACAAGGTTCTTCTCTACCTCAATCCTGTTAGCATCTCTGTGCTGAAAAACAGCTTTTACTTCCCCTTACGGTGGTCTAGGGGGTTCTCACCTTAGCCCTGCCTCAGCAAAGGGGGCCTTCGAGAGCTCCGGGGCAGCTGGGAGCAAGCTCCTGGCAGAGGAGGCTGCTGAGAACCCAAGATGAGACAGTTCGCACCCCAGAGCCAGCTCTTGCCAGGGATTCTAGGACCTCCCTGCAGGCTGCTGCAGAGGTTCGGGCCCCTGAGCCCATCTCAGGCCTCCCGCAATGTCTAGATCACACCTGGTCACCCACACTCCTGGAATATCTCTGGGTATAACTGGAAGCCCACAGGCGGGTCCAGGTCCCCATGGCTAGGGGTCACGGTCACAGACAGCTCCCCAGGGCGCTGGCCCCTGCGCCCGCCGCCCCCAGTCCGATGGACCCACTGGTGCTTGGCCATGCCTGTCTTCAGGCCGAAGCAGCGGCCACACTGCGGGCAGCTGTAGGGTTTCTCCCCTGTGTGGATGCGCAGGTGCGAAGTCAGCGCCGTGCGGCGCAGGAAGGCCCGGCCACACTCCGGACAGCAGTGGGGCCGTTCCCCGCGATGGATGGCCCGGTGTTTGCTCAGGGAGGAAGCGTGGCTGAAGCCCTTGCGGCAGTCCGCACAGTGGAAGGGCTTCTCGCCCCTGTGCCTATAGATGTGCTCCACCAGCGTGGAGCGCCAGGCGAAGCTCTTCCCACACACGTAGCAGCCATGACGCTGGTCCGCTCGTGGGACAGGGGGGTGGGCAAAGAAGCGGGGGTGACTCCGGTGCCGCGCCTTGGATGGCTGCTCCAACCCGCCAAAGGGGGCTTGGGGAGCCTTGAGCCCAGGAGGCCCTGTGGCCACAGGGAGGGGCTTCTTCAGGGCTTCCGTCCCTCCCCTTTCTCTTTCCTCTTCCTTGTTTCTGGAATCTGCTGGGAGATAAGGAGGGGAGAGTTCAGCCTCGGCTCATCCTAGTCCTTGAATCCCATACCCGGTGTGGACAGGGACAGGCCTGCTGGATCCCCGGCTGTCCCTGGGACCCAGTACAGGCAGGAGAGCAAGGAGTGACACCTGTTCCTCAGCCGCAGAGCCAGACAGAGCCGGGAGGGAGGAAACAGTCCATTCCGCCTCGAGGCTGGGGAAATGTCACTGTAGGGAAGGGCAGAGATGACATGAACATCTGGTCCTGATCCGGGAGGAGCAGACACCTGGGGATATTCCAGGCAACAGGAACAGCACCAAGAAAGGCAGAATCAGGCGGGCACGGCCAAGTTCAGTGGGGCTGGACACTCTGCAAAGGCTGAGGCAATAACTGAAGGAAGGAAATGGGGGGGGGGCTGAATGCACCTGTGTGCTGGAAGACGGTGGGGATGGGTCGTAATGTGGAGGCAGTCAACAGAGCTTAGATGCTGGGCGCAGTGGCTCAAGCCTGGAATCCCAGTGCTTTGGGAGGCCAAGATGGAGGATTGCTAGAGTTCAAGACCAGCCTGGGCAACACAGAAATACCTCTGCCACTTTAAAAAAATTTTTTTTAATTAAAAGAAAAAAAAAACAGACGTGGTGGTGAGTGCCTTTACAGTCTTAGCTACTCTGGAGGCCCACGCAGGAGGACTGCTTGAGCCAATTCCTTGAGCCCAGGAGTTCGAGGCTGCAGTGAGCTATGACGGCGCCATTGCACTCAGCCTGGGCAACAGAGACCCTGTCTCTAAAAAAAAAAACACCAAAAAAGAAAAAGAAAAAGCCCCCAGAGTGTAGTGACTAGTGACCACCCAGAGGTGAGGACGCAGAGGCGGGTATGACAGGGCCAGAGCCCCCATCACAGCCCCTTTCTAGGCTGCAGCCAGGAGCCAGGCAGGGGCCTAGCCTCCTAGTTGCAGTTGAGAAGGCAGTTCAGAGACCAAACTGCTAAGCAGGTAGCTGGAGGTGGCAGAGGGCACCAGGATAGGTCAGGAACAGAGAAGTCCCCACGAGACTGAGCACCCGATACTCCACCTGGGTTCGCTTCTGTCGGACGCTTAGCCACCTCTGGATCCTGGGCAGCCGGACCCCACAGTTCGGCCTCCTCCTCCACCCAGGAGATGAGCGCCGGCTTGCTGCCTCCGACTCCTGGGGGAGAAAAACGCAAATCCCACGCTGCGGGGAGGCCGCCTGCCCGGCCGCGGGGCCCCTCACTCCACGCGCAGCTCCCTGAGGTACGGCAGGGCTTGTGGTGGCGCAGGGCTCAGGCGAGCAGGTGGGACCCTCACCGAGCGCGCCCAGGTGACTGTAGGTCTCCCGCATCACGTCCCGGTACAGGGCCCTCTGCGCGGGCCGCAGACAGCCCCACTCGTCCCGGGAGAAGTACACGGCCACGTCCCCGAAGCTCACGGTCCCAGGCTTCCTGCACTCGGGCCCAGCCCTGTTTGGGTCCCAGGAAGGGAGCGGGGCCAGAGGCGGCGCCATGGGGACTGTCAGCGCCGGCGACGGATCGGTCGCCTCCCCTGGCCGGGCCTGGGCCTGCGTAAACCTCCCGCGCCCGAGAACGCCTCTTCGGCCCGGGCCCAAGGGAAGGAGGGAAGTCACTAGAGCCCCCACTAGAGGTCCGATGGCTGCGAGTCCATAATCAGAACTGGATGATGTCTTCAAAAAACCGCGAGAGCGGGGCCGCTCCACCTTTGCCCCTGCGCAATTGTGCCCACGACGACGGCTCCCGCCCCCTATTTGTGGGCCGCGTTCTCTCCTTGCCCTAATCCAAAATGGCCGCGGCGGCTACAAGCGCCAGCCTTAAAAATAGCCGCGCATGCTCCGGCCCCGCCCGGTGAGGCGGCACAGCCCAGAGCTCCGCCCGGGTTTGCAGGAACAAAGGAGCGTCCCGCGGAAGGGACCCCTCGTGAACTCAAGTTAGTTTTTGTATCTGGACCTTTTTATAATCGGGCTCCAGCCCATCACTCTCTCGTTTTGTCCTCGTTATCTCAGAAACACGACGACAGCAGTCTTTTTCCAATGTTGAGAGTGAAAAGTGTGAACCCAGAAATTGCGAGACGTATCTCAGTTAATTTAGAAAGTTTATTTTGCCAAGGTTGAGGACGCGTCGGTGACAGCCTCAGGAAGTCCTCACGACATGTGCCCAAGGTGGTCGGGCAAAGCTTAGTTTTACACATTTTAGGGAGACATGAGACGTCAATCAGTGTATGTAAGAAGTACATTGGTTCTGTCTAGAAAGGCGGGGCAACTTGAAGCAAAGGCTGGAAGACTGGAAGCAGGGAGGGGGCTTCCAGGTCACAGAAGATGAGGCATAAACCGTTGCATTCTTTTGAGTTTCTGGTTAGCGTTTCTAAAGGAGGCAGTCAGATACACCCCTATGTCAACCAGCAAAGGGGTGACTTCGAATACAATAGGTGGCAGGTTGGCCCTAAGCAGTTCCCAGCTTGACTTTTCCCTTTAGCTTAGTGATGTGGGGGCCCCAAGATTTCTTTTCCTTTCACAAAAGCAATGAAGTGGGTAAAGGAGAACCTCCTCTATTGTAGGCTTGTTGGAGCCTGAAATTCTGGGAGCTTCTAGATGGAGGAGGCAGCAGGGAGAGTAGGGTAAGCTTGAGAAAATCAGAGGGTCCTTTCTTCTGGAAGCTTCTCACATGTGCTGTGCAGGACGCCCTCCGAACGCCAGTTTCCCTCTAGCTGCACCCTGGTTCTCAGCTCCCCTCGTGTTCTACCCCTGCCAGGATGGCCCAAGGCTCCGCAGCTCAAACCCAACCCATCCCTTTCTTGCCCCAACCTGCTTCTCCTACGGTCTTATCTCAGTAAATGTCATCAGCTCTTCCCGAGATCTCCCTCATACTTGCTAATGGGCTACTCTGTGCTCCATGTGACTTCATACATGTCCTGTGTACAGGAGTTAGTCACCTCCAACACGCCTTTTAGCTCTTACTGGGCTCTTTAGTTGAATCTAGGCCCAGATTGAGAATCGCCTGTAATCCTAGCTACTGGGAGGCTGACGCACGAGGGTCTCTTGAGCCCAAGAGAATGAGATCAGCCTGGGCAACTTGGGAGACTACATCTCAAAAATAAATAAGAAAATAAGAAATGAATAGATAGCAGCCAAAAAGAGAAAAGAATACAAATGTTATCTGTTTTATATGTAAGTGGGGATCTTCACGAGAGAGAAGTCAGAAAAAGTGTGCAAAGCCAGGTGCTTTTATATTTCTTAGAGAAATACATATATATATATATATATTTTTTTTTTTTTTTTTTTTTTTTGAGATAGGGTTACTCTCTTGTTGCCCAGGCTACAGTGCAATGGCATGATCTCAGCTCACTGCAACCTCCGCCTCCCAGGTTCAAGCGTTTCTCCTGCCTCAGCCTCCTGAGTAGCTGGGATTACAGGCGTGCACCATAATGCGCCCAGCTAATTTTGTATTTTTAGTAGAGACGGGGTTTCACCATGTTGGTCAGGCTGGTCTCGAACTCCTGACCTCAGGTGATCCACCCACCTCGGCCTCCCAGAGTGTTGGGATTACAGGCTTGAGTCACTGAACCTGGCCAAGAACGATAAATTTTAAAATAAATGACAGGACAAAGAAAGTCTGGCTAGGGCAGTAAATTTTCAAGAAGAGTCACTGGGAGATATACGGGAGGGGGCGTCAAACGGGTGGAAAATATGGATTACTTTGTTAAGTATGTCTATTCTGGTCCCTTGTGGCCTCTAAGGGCTATTTTCTCACCCTGGGGAAAGGAAGCAAAAAGTCTGGAAGAGATGTAAGGATTCAGTGTTGCCCAGGGAGTGTGGTCCCAGCCCTAGGTCTCCCAGGCCTCTGAGGGACACAAGAGAAAACTGAAAACTTCCCTTAAAAGCAATGACATTTTGTCTCTTGCAATGCCCACCCCTCGGCATGGTGCCCATCACCTGCAGGCTGGAAGAGCTCTGGGAGATGCTGGAAGCTCCCTTAGGGATCTGGACCCTCCTGGGAAGGACCCACTCCTGGAGGTCAGCCTCTGAGGCCCTTGTCACCAGGCCAGTGGATCCACTGATGGGCTTCTGGCTCAAGCATTGCCCACAGTGGGGACAGGTGGAGGAGCACAGGTCGGCTGGGCAGCAGGAAGCAGGGGCGGGCCTTGCTGTGGAAGAAGTGGGTGCTGTACCAGCTGTGGGCAAAGGGTCACTCCCTGGGGCCTGGCTGAAGGTACTGGCGAAGTATGGCTGCACTGGGGACAGGAGTGAGGTGCTGGGTGAGTGCCAGATGTTGAGGCCTGGCAGAGACCGCAGGTTTGGGGAAGGCCTGGCTACAGGGAGCCTTGGCCAGAAGCTCAGAGACCAGGTCAGTGTTTCTGACGCCAAGGGCTTATGACAGCTCCCAAACAGACTCCTGCTGGTCCCTTCCAAATGTGTCATGTTTCTGAGTGGCCATTGGGAAACTGCTGATTCAAAACTTACCTCTGGCCCTGTCACCTCCTTAAGGCCTACTCATATTCAGGGGACAGAATCAACGTTCACAACAGCAGCATTCAGATGGGGTACCCTGGGAGCCACCCCCATCCACCACCGCCAGACCATGCTGGCCAACCGAGGGGGTCACCAGGCAGTGACATTCCCACACATGTCAAGGCCAACCAGAGGAGCCACCATCAACCACAGAGGCAGCTTTTCCAGGGCCTAGGGGCCTGGAGACAGAAAGGTGAACTTTCTTCATCCTAAACTTGAATTCACACCTGCCACTGAACCAGACGATTCAGTGTGGCCTGGCTGTAGTCCCACTGGATGTCTCCAATCAAATTAAGTGCCGGGCACGATGGCTTACCCCTGTAATCCTAGCACTTTGAGAGGCAAAGGAGGGCGGATCACTTGAGATCAGGAGTTCAAGGCCATCCTGGCCAACATGGTGAAACCCTGTCCCTACTAAAAATACAAAAACTGGCCAGGTGTGGTGGTACATGCCTATAATCCCAGCTACTCAGAAGGCTGAGGCAGGAGAATCACTTGAATTCAGGAGGCGGAGGTTGCAGTGAGCCGAGATTGCGCCACTGTACCCCAGCCTGGGTGACAGAGTGAGACTCTATCTTTTAAAAAAAAAAGAAAAGAAACCCTGTCTCGGCCAGGTGTGGTGGCTCACACCTGTAATCCTAGCAGCTGTGAGGTTGAGGCAGCTGGGTCGCTTGAAGTCAGGAGTTCGTGACCAGCCTGGCCAACATGGTGAAACCCCGTCTCTATTAAAAAAAAAAAAAAAAAAAAAAATTAGCTGGGCATGGTGGTGGGTGCCTGTAATCCCAGCTATGCAGGAGGCTGAGGCAGGAGAATCACTTGAACCTGGGAGGTGGAGGCTGCAGTGAGCCAAGATCATGCCAGTGCACTCCAGCCTGGGCAACAGAGCGAGACTCCGTCTCAAAAAAACAAAACTGAATTAAGTGAGAAAGAGAAGGTCAAGATCCCAGGCTCCAGGGGGTGTCATAAATTCAGGTCAGCAAAAATGAGTCACACCAGGAGCAAGGAACATATAAACAGCATTTCTTCCTCAACAAAACATTCCTCCTCCAGCTGGGACTCAGGAGTCATCTCCTCTTCTCCCCTTTCTGCTTTTCTCTCAGGCTCCTCCTTCCTGGGGATTCTAAGCAGTTCGGACCTCACAGCTGGTCCTCCTCCTACTCCCAGGAGATGAGGGCTGGTTTGGAGTCAGGGAACCCTGGGGAAGAACACTGATCACTCAGGAAACATATCAAAAAACAGATACATATCCTAAGACTACATTCATTTCATGAAAATGTATCGGCCCCCTCTTGTGTGCCAAGCATTATTCTAAATGTTCTGGGTGGTGAAGACATTGGTGAGCCAAGATAAAGTCCTTGCAGTAAGTTTACATAAGCCGAGGGAGAAGGATATCAGGTATGAATTCAGCTGACAAAAGTTTGGGAAGATCTTCTGGGCAGATGGTGTCCAGGACAAAAACATAGAAGCGCAGTTCTGAGGCTTCTAGCATGGAACAGAGGGGCTCCTGGAGGAATTTCACGGAGATAGCACTGAAGGGCATTGACAGGTGAATTGGATGTGCAAGTGTAGCCTACCTGGGACAGAATCGCTAGAGCAAAGGCTCATTAAGATAGAGGCATGGGCTGGGCACGGTGGCTCACGCCTGTAATCCCAGCACTTTGGGAGGCCGAGGCAGGCAGATCACGAGGTCAAGAGAACAAAACCATCCTGGCAAACATGGTGAAACCCTATCTCTACTAAAAATACAAAAATTATCTGGGCATGGTGGTGCACGTCTGTAGTCTCAGCTACTCGGGAGGCTGAGGCGGGAGAATAGCTTGAACCCAGGAGGCAGAGGTTGCAGTGAGCCGAGATTGTGCCACTGTACACCAGCCTGGTGACAGAGTGAAACTGTCTCAAAAAGAAAACAAAACAAAACGATAGAGGCAGGCCAGGCAGTGGCTCATGCCTGTAATCTCAGCACTTTGCTGAGTGTCAGAGGAAGACCAACCCTGCCTCCAGAAAAAAACAGGCCTGGCCAGAGAACAAAGATTCCATCCATTTAGCTGGAGCTAAGTGGGATCACTTGCCTGTAGGGAAAGATGGGGTTTGACTTTGAGAAGGTTGGTGTGCCATGAGCCTGGAAGGCCATGGGGGTACAGGCTATGAACACTTTTTTGAGACAGCGTCTCGCTCTGTCGCCCAGGCTACAGTGTAGTGGTGTGATCTGGTCTCACTGCAGCCTCAATCTCCTGGACTCAAGTGATCCTCCCACCTCAGCCTCCCAAGTAGCTGGGACCACAGGCACTTGCCACCACACCCAGCTAATTGTTGTAGAGATTGGGTTTTGCCATGTTGCCCAGATTGGTCTCAAACTTCTGAGGCTCAAGTGATCTGTCTCACTTGGGCTCCCAAAGTGCTGGGATTACAGGCATGAGCCACCGAGCCCAGCAACCTACATTTTAAAAAGATACTGAGCCAGGCACAGTGGTTCACACCTATAATCTCAGCACTTTGGGAGGCTGAGATGGGAGGATCACTCAAGGCCAATAGTTTGAGACCAGCCTGGGATCCTGAGACAGGTTCAAAAAACAAAAAATAAAAACCCACAACAACAAAAGAAAGACCACACTGGGTGACTTACTGAGACCCTTTCTCTAAAAAAAAATTTGTTAGTTAAAACCTGGTACAAAATCTCATCCAGTTTTTTTACCAGGTTTTAATTCCAGTGCCCTCCCTAACTCTCAACACAGCCTGGGGGAGGCCCTGTTTGCAACACCAGTTCTCAGCCCAGACTGACAGCCAGATCTTGGAGTACAGGTGTGCACTACTGAGTTTGCCAATTAAAGGTGCCATGATTATTATCTAGAGGTCTCTGAGTGCTTTGAAGTTTGTAAAGCTTATTTAGGGCCTAGAAACCAGACCTGACTCCTCTGCTTCCTGCGCTCATGACCCAACTTTCCAGCATTTCAGCAATTTTTTTTTTTTTAAATAGACAAGAGTCTTGCTCTGTCGCCAGGCGCCAGGCTGGGGTGCAGTGGCGCGAGCTTGGTTCACTGCAACCTCCGCCTTCCGGGTTCAAGCAATGCTCCTGCCTCAGCCTCCCAAGTAGCTGGGACTACAGGCGCACGCCACCGCACCCAGCTAATTTTTGTATTTTTTAGTAGAGACGGGGTTTCACCATGTTGGTCAGGATGGTTTCAATCTCTTGACCTCGTGATCCGCCCGCCTCAGCCTCCCAAAGTGCTGGGATTACAGGCGTGAGCCAACGAGCCTGGCCCATTTCATCAATTTTTTTAGTGTCATGAAACTCTTCAGCCTCAGCCCCACCCCATTCTCAGCACCTGCACAGATATTTCCACCAGAGGTAGGGCCTCCTTTTCTCTCCACTACCACAGGTCTTTGAGGGTCAGCCCCAGAAATAACTGAAGGCAGGAAGGGGCTTTCCCAGGTTTCACTGTGTGTCGGGGAAGTGTTTGTCTGCATTGACAGAATAAGCCACATCTGAGTGGCCAGAGTGAGAAGTAAAGGCCAAGGCCACATGTCCATCCCTTATCTGTCCAGATAGTTTAAGGGTAGGAGGCCAGGCACGGTGGCTCATGCCTATAATCTCAGCACTTTGGGTGGCCAAGGCAGGCGGATCGCTTGAGGCTCGGAGTTCAAGACCAGCCTGGCCAACACGGTGAAACCCCGTCTCTACTAAAAATACAAAAGTTAGCCAGGCGTGGTGGCAGGCACCTGTAATCCCAGCTACTTGGGAGGCTGAGGCCTGAGAATTGCTTAAACCAGGGAGGTGGTTGTTGCAGCAAGCCAAGATTGTGCCATTGCACTCCAGCCTGGGTGACAAGAGTGAAACTCTGTCTCAAACAATAATAATAATAAATAATAATAAGGGTAGGTATTGATCTGAGCTCCAAGACCCCTAAAATTCCTTGGAATGTTTGTATGTTTCTTTCTAGAAATAGGACACACAAAGATAGTTATGATCCAAAGAAGCTAATACTAGGCTAGTATTTTCAAAAAAGGCCTCCCTGATGCAGAATCACTAGGTTATCTTTTATTATTACTATTTTGAGACAGGGTCTTTCTGTGTCACCCAGGCTAGGATGCAATGGTGTGATCTTAGCTCACTGCAGCCTGAAATTCCTGGGCTCAAGCCATCCTCCCAACTCAGTCCTGCATAGTTGGGACTACAGGTGTGCACTACTACACCTGGATTTTTTTGTTTTTTTAAAATCGGGGTTTCACCATGTTGGTCAGGCTGGTCTTGAACTCCTGACCTCAGGTGATCCACCTGCCTTGGCCTCCAAAGTGCTTGGATTACAGGCGTGAGCCACCACGCCTGGCTGGATAATTTTTAAAAATGTTTTTGGCCAGGCGCGGTGGCTCACACCTGTAATTTCAGCATTTTGGGAGGCTGAGGCAGGTGGATCACGGGGTCAGGAGTTTAAGGCCATCCTGGCCAACTTGGTGAAACCCGGTCTCTACTAAAAATACAAAAATTAGCCAAGTATGGTAGTGCACACCTGTACTCCTAGTTACTCAGGAGGCTGAGACAGCAGAATCACTTGAACCCAGGAGGCAGAGTTTGCAGTGAGCTGAGATCGTGCCACTGCACTCCAGCCTGGGCAAGAGAGAGAGACTCCATCTTCAAAAAAAAAAACCTGGTACAGAGGTAGCTCCTACTGCCAAGGTGCCTTTTCCAACCCCATGTGCCCCTGTGATAAGGTGGCGCACAAGTCAACCCACCCCAGAAAAGCTAAGGGAGAGCAGACCTTGGTGGGGTCAGATTGGAGATGAGGTTGGAATGAATCAGTTCATTACTTCACTTGGCACCTGAACAGTGTCTTTTCTCCAAAACTTCTACCTCCTTTCAGGTTGGTAAATTGGGTTTCTTCCTCCCTGGGTAGGCCCAACACAGGGCTGAGCTGGGTGACAGGCCAGGGCACACAGGCCAGCAGAGGTCAGAGGCCCTTGCTCTCCTCGGGCAGGGGCTGCCCATGGCTGGACTCTGCTCACAAAGGAATTAGTGGTAGATGGATAATGGGGCAGGATTCTGTGCAGAGCTTGGGGATACAGATGGGTACAGTCACCCCTGGCTACAAATCTAACACCAGGTATTCCTGGCCTAGTCCCCTCTGCCCATGATGGCGCAGACGCAAGGTCTGTATGTCTTGGGACTCTCCTCATTGTCTGGATTCTGAGCTGACCTGGTCTGTCACGTGGCCACTTTGTCAGACTCATGTGGTATGTGGGTTTTGCTGATCCTGGGCTAGTCTGACTCCATCCAGGTCAGGGCTGGATGTTATCAGAGGAAGGGGCAGATTTCTGCAGAACCTGGCTGAGACACCAGCAGAGGCCTCAGGAGTCACAGGGAAAGTTAGCAGTCAGCTGAACCCTGGGGTCTCTGTGTGACCCTGGACAGGCTGCTTAGCACCTCTCTGGCCTCAGTGTCCCCAACTACAAAAGCCTGGGAAAGTAAAGAATTCTTCCAGTTCAAAGCTGGGTGTGGTGGCCCACGCCTGAAACCCCAGCACTTTGGGAGGCCAAGGCGGGTGGATCACGAGGTCAGGAGATTGAGACCAGCCTGGCCAATATGGTGAAAACCAGTCTCTACTAAAAATACAAAAATTAGCCGGGCATGGTGGTACATACCTGTAGTTCAAGTTACTCAGGAGGCTGAGGCAGAAGAATTCCTTGAATCCAGGAGGCAGAGGTTGCAGTGAGCCCAGATCGTGCCATTGCACTCCAGCCTGGGTGATGAAGCAAGGCGCTGTCTCAAAAAAAAAAAAAAAAAATTCTTCTTCCAGTTCAAAACTGTGATGCGGCCCTCCTGGCAGGGCTAAAAAGGCCTGAGCCATGGGGCTGTCTCAGGGGGTCCAAGGAAGACTGGAGGGAGCTCTCAGAATCTTCCTCTTCAAAATCAGGAACTGCCTGTTGGCTGATGGCAGACACAGCCTTTGGTTTGGAATGAAAGAGTGTCCTGACTGCCTCTTCCTTACCAGCCTGTCCTCTTCAAGCAAGGGGCTTCTCCCAGCACTTATGAAGGTGAAATGAGTCAATGGAGGAGACAGTACTTGGTAAACCATAAAATGCAATAGAAGCAAAGATCTAAAATAAAGCCTACTTTTACTTCTCTCCTTCCAACCATCTTTTCTCTCTGATTTCCTGAATGCTACAGACCTGAATGCTACAGACCACCGTTTTCAAAGTCAAATGACCACAGGAGCTCAGCAAGTCATATAAATGAGTGGGAAATGCCAGATGGAAAAGTCTGTTTTGATAGAGACATGGGTTCAAAAAATACTTCCCTTTCTTCTTTGCTTTGTACTTTAAGATAAACACCAAAAACACTAAAATCAAGCCATGACGAATAGCAAGGGATGCTGGGTCAAGATCCCATGGGAGTGGTGGGGATGAGTGGCCGGGCACGGTGAATTGTGAGTTCTGGCTCCAGCTCAGCTCCCAACAACTGTGCTTTTGTGGGAGCCTAGGTGGAATTGCCAAATCTTTACATTTTTCAAAAGATGCCAGAAAACCTGTATTTGGTTGCAACATATTCTTTTCAATCGTCACCACTAATTCATATCACTTAAAAACACTGCCTGGGCTCCAATCAATAAATATGGCAATTGCAGGCCAGATCCAGTACAGGGCAAGGGGATTTTAATTTGTACAGTAAAAAGACAATGGAGGTGGCGGGCGCCTCTAATCCCAGTACTTGGAAGGCTGAGGCAGGAGAATCGCCTGGAAGGAGGTTGCAGGTTGCAGTGAGCTGTGAGCAGGCCATTGCACACCCTGGGCAACAAGAGCAAAATCCCCATCTCAAAAAAAAAAAAAAAAGACAACGGAAACCAGGCATGGTGGCTCAGGCCTGCAATCCCAGCACTTTGGGAAACTGAAGCAGCAGAATTGCTTCAGCCTAGGAGATCATCCTGGGCAACAGTGAGAACCTCATCTCTACATAAAATTTAAAAATTAGCTGGGTGTAGTGTTACCCGCCTGTAGTCTCAAATATTTGGAAGGCTGACAGGAGAGGATTCTTTAAGCACAGCAGGTTGAGGCTGCAGTGAGCCCTGTTCATGCCACTGCATTCTATCCTGGGCAACAGAGCAGGAAGCGGTCTCAAAAATAAATAAATAAATAAATAAATATAAAAAGACAGTGGGTATTGTGTTCTGGAAGGGTCAAAAGAATAAAAAATAATAATAAAAGAAATAAAAAACAATGGGTAAAACAAAGTTCTCCTCCACCTCAATCCTGTTAGCATCTCTGGGCTGAGAAAGAGCTTTTGCTTCCCCTTATGGAGGTCTGGGGGGTTCTCACCTCAGCCCTGCCTCAGCAAAGGGGGCCTTTGGGAGCCTGGGTCAGTGGGGAGCAAGACGCTGGCAGAGGAGGCTGCTGAGGGCACGAGATCAGACTGTCCGGACCCTAGTGCCAGCTCTTGCCGGGGATTCTGGGACTTCCCTGCAGGCTGCTGCAGAGGTTCGGGCCCCTGAGCCCATCTCAGGCCTCCCGCAGTGTCTAGTCACTTTTGAGGCTATCACCCACACTCCTGGAATATCTCTGGGTACAGCTGGAAGCCCACGGGCGGGTCCAGGTCCCCGCGGCCAGGGGTCAGGGTCAGAGACAGCCCCCCAGCGCCCCGGCCCCTGTGACCCCCCGCCCCAGGCCGATGGACCCACTGATGCTTGGCCACGGCTGACTTCTGGCCAAAGCGGCGGCCGCACTGCGGGCAGGGGTAGGGCTTCTCGCCGCTGTGGGTGCGCCTGTGGGCTGCCATCTCCGAGCTCTGGCGGAAGCAGCGTCCGCAGTCCGGGCACGGGTAGGGCTTCTCGCCGGTATGGGTGCGCACGTGGCGCCGCAGGTCCGAGGGGTAGGCAAAGGCACGGCCGCAGTCCAGGCAGGGGAAGGGGGTCTCGCCGCTGTGCACGCGCCGGTGCTGGTACAAGGCAGAGCTCTGGCTGAAGCGGCGGCCGCAGTCAGTGCAGCCATAGGGCTTCTCGCCAGTGTGGACACGCAGATGCGAAGTCAGCGCAGAGCGCTGTGTGAAGGCCCGGCCACACTCGGGACAGCGGTGGGGCCGCTCCCCGCGATGGATGGCCCGGTGTTTGCTCAGGGAGGAAGCGTGGCCGAAGCCCTTGCCGCAGTCCACACAGTGGAAGGGCTTCTCGCCCGTGTGGCTGTAGACGTGCTCCACCAGCGTGGAGCGCCAGGCGAAGCTCTTCCCGCAAACGTAGCAGCCGTGACGCTGGTCCGCTCTGGGAACAGGGGGGTGGGCACAGAGAGAGGGGCGTCCCCGGCACGGTGCCTTGGACTGCAGCTCCCAACCATAATGGGGCCCGGCCGAGGGGGCTTGGGGAGCCTTCAGCCCAGGAGGCTGTGTGGCCACAGGGAGGAGCTTCTCCAGGGCTCCCATCCCTTCCCTTGGTCTTTTCTCTTCCTTGTTTCTGGAATCTGCTGGGAGGTAAGGAGGGGAGAGTTCAGCCACGCTCATCCTGATCCTTGAATCCCACATTCTGAGTGAGCAGGGACAGGCCTGCTGGACCCACAGCTGCCCGAGGAGATGAAGGAGTGACACGTGTTCCTCGGCTGCAGAGCCAGACAGAGCTGGGAGGGAGGGAACAGTCCATTCCGCCTTGGGGCTGGGGAAATGTCACCGCGGGGGAAGGGCAGAGAGGACATGAACATCCGGGCCCGATTCCGAAGGAGAAGCAGACACCCGACGATGTTCCAGGCAACAGGAACAGCACCAAGAAAGGCAGAACCAGGTGAGCACGGCCAAATTTAGTGGGGCTGGACACTCTGCAAAGGCTGAGGGCAAGAACTGAAGGAAAAAAATTGGGGCGGGCAAGTGGTGGTTTCGGGGAGGAGAGGAAGCATTTTGCGGGAGGACCGGACCGGTGGGTCCTGAGGTCGAGGTAGAGCTTAGAGGCTGGGCGTGGGGGCTCACGGTGATAGAGAAGGTGGATTGCTTGACCCTAGGAGTTCGAGACTAGCCTGGGCAACATACCAAGACCCAAGATCCCCCTCTCTAAAATATATATTTTTAAATTTTAATATATATTTAATATATATAAAACAATTTTAAAATTAGGCTGGGTGCGGTGGGTCACGCCTGTAATTCTATCACTATGGGAGGTCGAGAGGGTTGGATAGCTTGAGCCCAGGAGTTCAAGACCAGCCTGAGCAACATAGTGAAACCCCATCTCTACTAAAAATACAAAAAATTAGCCAGACATGGTGGTGGGCACCTGTAATCCCAGACAGTCGGGAAGCTAAGGCAGGAGAATTGCTTGAACCTGGGAGGAGGAGGTTGTAGTGAGCTGAGATCACGTCATTTCACTCCAGCCTGAGTAACAGAGAAAAACTCTGTCAAAAAAAACAACAACAATTACCAGGCTTTGTGGCGAGCGCCTGTACAGTCTTAGCTACTCTGGAGGCCCAGGCAGGAGGACTGCTTGAACCCGGAGTTCAAGGCTGCAGTGAGCTATGATGGTGCCATTGCACTCAGCCTGGGCAAGAGAGAGACCATCTCTAAAACAAAAACACCAAAAAAAGCCCCCAGAGTGTAGCGACCACGCAGAGGTGAGGACTCAGAGGCGAGTATGGCAGGGCCAGAGCTCCCAGCACAGCCCCTTTCTAGGTTGCATCCGGGAGCCAGGCAGGGCTCAGCCTCGTGGTCGCAGTTGAGAAAGCAGTTCATTCCTGCTCCCAAGGCATGAGGAGAAAAAAAGGAGAAAGTTCAGAGATGAAACGGCTAAGCAGGTAGCTGGAGGTGGCAGAGGGTAACGGGATGGGACAGGAACAGAGACGTCCCCATGGGACTGAGTACCCGATACTCCACCTGGGTCCGCTTCTGTCGGACACTTCGCCACCTCAGGATCCTGGGCAGCCGGACCCCACAGTTCGGCCTCCTCCTCCACCCAGGAGATGAGCGCCGGCTTGCTGCCTTCGACTCCTGGGGGAGAAGAACGCAAATCCCACGCTGCGGGGAGGCTGCCTGCCCGGCCGCGGGGCCCCCCACTCCACGCGCAGCTCCCTGAGGCGCGGCAGGGCCTGTGGGGACGCAGGGCCCAGGCGAGCAGGTGGGACTCTCACCGAGCGCGCCCAGGTGACTGTAGGTCTCCCGCATCACGTCCCGGTACAGGGCCCTCTGTGCGGGCCGCAGACAGCCCCACTCCTCCCGGGAGAAGTACACGGCCACGTCCCCGAAGGTCACGGCTCCGGGCTCCCTCCACTCGGGCCGGGCCCCGTTTGGGTCCCGGGAGTAGAGCGTGGCCAGAGGCGGCGCCATGGGGACTGTCAGTCCCGACGACAAGTCGGCTGCCTACCCTGGCCCCGGCTGGGCCTGTGGAACCTCCCGCGCCCAAAGGAAGGAGGGCGGTCACTAGAGCCCCCGAGGGCGCAGTACAGGGGATGGAAACTAATGGTCGCGATGGCAGCTGGTGCACAATCAGAAATGGAAGATACCCTTATAAAAAATGGCGGCAGTGCAGCCACTCGACCTTTGCCCCTACGCAATCGTGCCCGCGACTAACGCCCCCGGTATCTCCCGGCGGCGCTCTCTCGGTACCCTCATCCAAAATGGCCGCGGTGGCTACAGGCGCCGGTCTTGAAAACCAGCCGCGCATGCTTCGGCCCCGGCCCAGCGAGGCGATGCACCTGAGAGCTCCGCCCCAGTTTGCACTACCGCCCCCCAGAAGGCAGCTGGCCTCTTGGCCTTAGTGAACTCAGGCATTCGTTTTCGTCTCTGCACTGTTTTATAATCGGGCTCCAGCCCATCACTCTCTCGTTTTGTCCTTTTTATTTCAGAAACAGGGCGACAGCAGTCTCTTCCCAATGTTGAGTGTAAAAACCAATTAAGTGGGCCGGGCGCGGTGGCTCACGCCTGTAATCCCAGCAGTTTGGGAGGCTGAGGCTGAGGCCGGCGGATCACCTGAGCTCAGGAGTTCGAGACCAGCCTCACCAACATGGCGAAATCCCGTCTCCACTTAAAGTACAAAAAATTAGCCAGGTGTGGTGGCGCGCGCCTGTATCCCAGCTACTGAGGAGGCTGAGGCAAGAGAATCGCTTGAACGCAGAAGACAGAGGTTACAGTGAACCGAGATTGCGCCACTGCACTCCAGCCTGGGTGACAGAGCGAAACTCCGTCTCAAAAAGAAAAAAAAAAAAAAACGAAAAAAGAAAAAAAAAAAAAGAAATGACAGGACAAAGATAATCTGGCTAAGGCAGTAAAATTTTCGAGGGAAGTCACTAGGCTATATATGGAGGGGGGTCAAACAGGTGGAAGATAGGCATTACTTTGTTACGTTTGTTTATTCTGGTCCCTTGTGGCCTCTCTGGGCTATTTTCTCGCCCTGGTAAGGAAGGATACTTCCCCAGAGTAATGTTTCTGGCATGCTGCATGCAGAAGAAACAGGTCGGCTTGCTACTTCTGAAACTACAATTTCTCTAATTTTTTTTAACTCGGAATAATCAGTATACCAGGCTGTGAACGTTTTGCAGGAGGTCCTGGGAGCTCTTTGGAGGATCCTGGAGGGAACTTCAGGGAGGCTGATCTGGCGGGGTTCTCAGGAAGCAGGTCAACCTGCCGCATAAGTGAAGAGAGCCACTTCTTTCTCTTTTCAGGGATCCGGGTGGGGCGGGCGCAGCTGAGCGCGTCCAGGTGGCTGCAAGTCGCGGCCCGGATCATGACGTGAACACCCGTATACCGCAGACACCCACTCTGCGCCAGGAAGCGGCAGTCGGCCGTTTCCGCGGAACTCTTGGCCCACGGGCTCTTTCCCTGCCTCGGTCCCTCTAGCCTTCCCGAGTTCACTGGACTGGAACTGGCTCCGCGGCTTCTGGAGGGACGCTGGGGATTCGCCCTGGGAGTGGAGTGCAGGGGTTTCCACCAACGCCTTGGCGACCGGAAGTAGCTTTGGGTGGAGCCGCTCTGGGGCGGCGAGCAACTCTGTGGTGCCGCAGTCCAGAAAAATGGAGGCGCCCTCAGAAAAGATGGCGACAATCCAGTTTCTCTTCTTTTTAGAGAAAGGCACTGAACAGCTTGAATATCGACCGATGTTGGTGACCTGGTTTGTTCCTCCTGAAAACGTCTTCTCTTGCTGTTCCTCCCAGGCGGCCTCGGCAGCGTCTCTTTCCCGTAGTTAAGATGGCTGCGGCCGCTTCGACCT
Source organism: Alouatta palliata (assembly GCA_004027835.1). Classification (NCBI taxonomy): domain Eukaryota; kingdom Metazoa; phylum Chordata; class Mammalia; order Primates; family Atelidae; genus Alouatta; species Alouatta palliata. The sequence continues at coordinate 7,304 of PVKV010028060.1, read as the reverse complement.
GGGCTCCAGCAAGTGGAAGCGAGGGCCCCAGGGGATGGGAAACCAGTCCAGGATTCTCGACCGAGGGCCTGACGTCCCCTTCCCAGCCCTTTCGAGGAGGACCGCTTAATGATCGAGGATTTTTTTTTTTTTTTTTTTTTTTTGAGACAGTGTCGCTGTTGGAGTACAATGGTGAGATCTTGTCTCACTGCAACCTCCGCCTCCCAGGTTCAAGCGATAATCCTGCCTCAGCCTCCCTAGTAGCTGGGATTACAGGCACCTGCCACCACGCGGCTAATTTTTTGTATCTTTAGTAGAGATAGGGGTTTCACCATGTTAGCTAGGCTGGTCTCGAACTTCTGACCTCAGGTGATCTGCCCGCCTTGGCCTCCCAAAGTGCTAGGATAACAGGTGTTAGCCACCGTGCTCGGCCTCTACTCTCTACTCTTGAGAGGGAGTTTCGCTCTTGTCCCCCAGTCTGGAGTGCAATGGCGCGATCTCGGCTCACTGACTCCAGAACCCAGGGTGGAATCTCTCAAATTATTGATGGCAAAACCTCAGCAACCAGAGAGAGGTGGGATTTTAGGCTAGGTTACCACACTGCCATATAAATGTAAAGAGGAAACATACACAATTTGGGAGGCTGACACAGGCAGATCACTTGAGGTCAGGAGTTTGAGACCTGCCTGGCCAACATGGTAAAACCCTGTCTCTACTAAAAATACAAAAATTAGCCGCGTCAGATGACACATGCCAGCACTTTGGGAGGCCGAGGCGGGCGGATCACCTGAGGTCGGGAGTTTCAGACCAGCCTGATCAACATGGAGAAACCCCATCTCTACTAAAAATGTAAAAGCTGGCATAGTGGTGCTTGCCTGTAGTCCCAGCTGCTCGAGAGGCTGAGAGGCAGGAGAATCACTTGAATCCGGGAGGCAGAGGTTGCGGTGAGCTGAGATCTTGCCATTGCACTCTGTCTCAAAAATAAATAAATGAAATTACAAAATAAAAATAAAAAAATTAGCTGGGCATGGTGGTATGCGCGTGTAGTCCCAAATACTCAGGAGGCTGAGGCAGGAGAATCTCTTGAACCCGGGAGGTGGAGGTTGTGGTGAGCTGAGATCGCACCACTGCATTCCAGCCTGGGTGACAGAGTGAGACTCCATCTCAAAAAATAATAATAATAAATAAATTTAAAGAGGAAAAATATAAATGACAAACTATGATAAGTACTAAAGAGGATTGTTTAGAGGCCATGTAATGGGGGATCGTTCAGTTATCTAGGAAGTATGTAAAATTGCCCAGGATGGGTGAGAGATGCTTCACAAAGGGTCTCCTGTAGCAACTGTCACCACTGTCCCCTCTTGCTCAGGCCCTTGCTGAGTTAGGCCTGGGGCCTCCTAGCTGGCCTCTGGGCCTCCAGCCTTTTGCCTTTGCCATCCATCTGGCACTGCAGCCTGGTGTACTGAAAACAGGAAGGGCCCAGGAAATAGAGATTTGGGATCCAGGCCTACCTCTGCCACTGACTCGGTTTCATGATGTTAATGATGTCCCCTCCTCTCTCTGGCCTCAGTATTCTCAGAGTGTATTCTGTAGAACAGCATTTCCATGGGGTAAACAAACAAACAAACAAACAAAACAGCTTTCTCCATTTCCCTTGAGAGTCCCCTTTGGCAAATTTAAGGTTCAGGGCAGCCTTCAATACAGAAATGATTCCGCTCATTGCAGTGAGCCGAAATCATGCCACTGCACTTCAGCCTGGGTGACGGGGAGACTGTCACAATAAAGAGGAAAAAAAAAAAAACAGAAAGAAAAGAAACAGCATCATGGGAAGTGAGAGAGCCTTGTGGCAGCTCCTCCCACTCCCCAGCCCATCTGTCAATCTTCCCCACTTGATGCCTGGAATGTCCTTTCTGCATCTCGCGGGAACTCATCCCTAGCTTGGAGCATCTCACTTGCTGTTCCCTCTGTTTGGAAACATGTCTACCCGCTGCTCTCCCTGACCACAGCCCCAAGGGAACCCTGCCCTTCCCCACTCCCTGTCCTCTAACCCTGTTCCCTATGGCGCCTCCTCACCATGGTGCAGCCTCAGCTTCCGACTGCAGCAGGCTCTTTCTGCACATCACTGTTGGAGCTCCTTCATAAGCCTTATTATTTGCATTTGCAGTTTCTTGCTTCCTTCGTGTTCTGGTTTATTGCTGGTCTCTACCTCCTAGAAAGTAAGCTCCAAGAGGGTTCCTATGTCTCTTTCTACTGCTATCTTCTGGCATGGAGAATAACAGCTAGTGCATGGTAAACACTTAGCAGCTATTTGTTAAATGCACCAATGGAAAAGAGAAATAGCAGAAAGCACTTGCCCTGTGCCCAGCACCAGCTCTGGGGTTGCCTGGAGCAGCTGCGTGCTTGACGCACTTAACCTGGTTCTGCTCCTCCCTCCCTGGCAGGGTCTCCTCCTCCAGCTGTGCCTTCTCTTTGGCCTTACCGTTTCCCAGGATGGGTCACCCTTGGCCTTCACACCCTCCTACTCCTGATCGTCCCTGGCTGGGCACTGGGGCCCCTGGCTCTGGCTTTCCATGCTGGATCCTCTGGGTCTTACTGGCTCATATTGTCAGTCACCAAGCTGTAGATTCTATGGCAGACGCCCCTCATGAGTGTCTTTCTTCCTAATTCCAAGGTCACCACCTTGGTCTCAGCTCCTGATGACCCTCACTTGGGAAAAGATGTCCAACGGATCTCTAGTGTTTAGAGATCTGTCCCCCAACCAGGTCACACCCACACTGATTTGCAAAGAGATCTTCTAATAATAGCTAGCAAACAGCACTGCCCTTGCTCAAGAACTTTCTGTGGCTCCTCAGTGCTACGGAATGGATCTCAAGCTCCTCTGCTGAGATCTGTGGCCCTCCCAGATTGGACTCCACTTCTTGGCTGCATCTGTCTCCCATTCTTCCTTGTCTAGTTTTGTTGTTGTTATTGTTTTTGAGATGGGGTCTCATTCTGTTGCCCAGGCTAGAGTACAATGGCGCTATGTTGGCTCACTGCAACCTCCACCTCCCGGGTTCAAGCACTTCTGCCTCAGCCTCCTGAGTAGCTGGGATTACAGGGGCCCACCACCACGCCCAGCTAATTTCTGTATTTTTAGTAGGGACGAGTTTCATCATGTCGGCCGGGCTGGCCTTGAACTCCTGACCTCAAGTGATCCACCCGCCTCAGCCTCCCAAAGTGTCTTTTGTTCTTTCTATGAAGCAAGACTCCTTTGCTGTCTCCTCTGCCTGAAAATCTCCCCCAGCACCAATTCGTACTGAAGGCTGTGGGAAGCACAGCCATCTCCTCCTCCCAGCAGCATTTCCTGGCATATCGCCAAAACCAGCCTGGGTGAGGTGGTGCCTCTGGGCTTCCTCTGTCACAGCATCAATTCCTCTCCCCACATCAAATGTGGGTCCTGAGTCAGCTGTGTCGTTGGAGCCTAGCACAGAAACCCACAGAGGCCTCAACAGGGTGTTTGCTGAATGAATGAATGAATGAATGAGGTCAGGTTTCCTCATCTTGGAATTTCCGTGTTACCTAGCACAGTCCCTTCAACAAAAGGCACTCATCACACGGTCACTAAAAGCTAATTGTACCTTCTCATTTGTTTTTCCATTTGTTTTGAGACAGAGTCTCTGTCACCCAGGTTGGAGTGCAGTGGTGCAATCATAGGTAACTGCAGCCTCAGTCTCCCTGGCTCAAGTGATCCTCCCACCATAGCCTCTCAAGTAGCTGAGACTACAGGCGCATGCCACCACACTTGGCTGATTTTTGTTTTTGTAGACATGGGGGTCTCACTATGTTGCCCAGGCTGGTCTCAAACCTGAGCTCAATAGATCCTCCTATCTCAGCCTCCCAAAGTGTTGGAATTACAGGTGTGAGCTACCACATCCAGCCTGACTATGCCTTCTAAGTAAAAACAGGCCAGGCAAGGTGCCTTACGCCTGTAATCCCAGCACTGTGGAAGGCCAAGGTCAGAGGATCGCTTGAGGCTCTACCAGAAGGTAGAGGCTATAGAGAGCCATGTTCACGCCAACTGCAGTCCTCCCTAGGTGCCAGAGTGATACTCTATCTCAAAAAAAAAGAAATAAACAAAAGAGGAAAGGAAAGGAAAAAGAAAAGACGCACTTCCTAGACTCTCAGTGTTCTGTTCACACTCCCCAGACCAGGCTGGGCCGGGCCCTACATCCTGAGTTCCCAGCCCGTGTTTTCTGTCCAGATCTGACTTCTCAGAGGAGGTGGTAGAGACATCTGGGGTGTGTGTTCATTTCCAATCATGCTGCTCTATGGCTGTGAAATCTTGAGAGTATCACGTCATCTCTCTGAGCCTCAGTTTACTTATCTGCAAACATGGTTATTAATATCCATGCCCTGCCTTCCTGACAGGCTTCTTTACACTTTCTGAAGTGTAGACTGTCCACACTAATTCAACAAATGATTGTTGCACATTTACTATGTCATACATCTTGTTAAAATGTCAGTCTCCACGGTAACACTTTTGAGGTAGATATTATTCATCCTCATTTTACAGAGGAGTGCACTGAGGCTCAGGGAGGTCACATGACTTACCAGCTGTGCCTGGGGAAGTTCCAGAGACTAGGTTGTGTTTTTTCTTTTTTGAGACAGAGGTGTGCTCAACCACGCAGGCTGGAGTACAGTGGCACGATCTTGGCTCACTGCAACCACCATCTCCTGGGTTCAAGCGATTCTCTCATCTCAGCCTCCCAGGTAGCTGGGATTACAGGCACCTGCCATCATGCCCAGCTAATTTTTGTATTTTAGTAAAGACGGGGTTTCACCATGTTGGCCAGGCTGGTCTTGAACTTCTGACCTCAAGTGATCCACTTGCCTAGGATTACAGGTGTGAGCCACAGCACTTGGCCCTTTTTTTTTTTTTTTTTTTTTTTTTAAGAAATGGAGTCTTGGCCAGGTGCAGTGGCTCATGCCTGTAATCCCAGCACCTTGGGAGGCCAAGGCGTATGGCTCACCTGAGGTCAGGAGTTTGAGACTAGCCTAGTCAACATGTGAAACCCTGTCTCTACTAAAAATACAAAAATTAGCCAGGCATGGTGGTGCATGTCTGTAATCCCAGCTACTCAGGGGGCTGAGGCAGGAGAATCGCTTGAACTTGGGAGGCAGAGATTGCAGTGAGCCAAGACGGTGCCACTCTACTCCATCCTGGGCGACAGAGTGAGAACCTGTCTCAAAAAAAAAAAGAAAAGAAATAGAGTCTTGGTCTGTTGCCCAGGCTGTAGTACAGTACCACAATCATAGCTCACTGTCGCCTGGAACTCCTGTGCTCAAGCCCTCCTCCCACCTCAGCCTCCCAAGTAGCCAGGACCACAGGCATGACATGCCACTATGCCTGGTTAATTTTTTTCCTCTAGAGATAGGATTTCACTATGTTGCTCAGGCTGGTCTGAACTCCTGGCTTCAAGCAATCCTCCCGCCTGGGCCTCCCAACAGAGGCTGGAGGATTTGTGCCACCTGCATCTATTCTATTCCCATCCACTCCAGTGTCTGAGCCCCCTGCTGGTGACAGCCAGGGTTTGACAACACCCTCCAGGTAGGTCCCCTCCCCAGGCCTTGGTCTCCCTCAGCATCTGCGTCTGAAGGAACGAAGGAGTGGCTAGTTCCTGAGATGACGGAAAAGTCTCTGTTGCACCTGATCTTCAGATGACACTTCGAAATGAGTCCAGGATCTCACTCTGTTCTTTTTTTTTTTTTTTTTTTTTTTTTTTTTTTTAACAAAAGACTGGGGAGAGGGGTGTCAAGTTTAATCTATTTGAATCTTACAGGCACTTTTCTTTTTACAAGTGGGAAACTTGAGGGATCCTTGAGGCATGAATTTCAGTTCCGGAGTCCTGGACTCAGGAACCCACCTCAGGGCTCAGTCAGTCCTTCGTGCCAAGGTCAGTCTGTGGTGCCGCTCAGCCGCACTCCTCGAAGATGTCTGGGTAGTGCCGGAAGAGCACAGGCGGGTCCCGGTCACCTCGGACGGGGGCCCGAGGCACAGCCCGGATCCCAGGCCTCCGGCCCCGCCGCCCCCCGGAGCAGGAGCGGTGGATCCACTGGTGCGCTTCCACAGCGAATTTCCGCTTGAAGCGCATGCCACACTCAGGGCAGGGGAAGGGCCGCTCCCCCGAGTGCATGCGCCTGTGGCTGACCAGCAGCGAAGGGTAGGTGAAGCGGCGGCCACAGTCCGTGCACACGTGGCGCCGCTGGCCGGCCTGAGTATCCACGCTGGGCACGGGCGCTGGGGGCTGTGCTCCTGTGGTCTGGTCCCAGGCAGCCCTTGTGGGTGGCTGTGCCCATGCCGGGGCCACGCTAATAGCCAGGTCAGGGTTGCGTCCCACCAGCACTTCAGGACTCTCCATAGGAGCCTTTCTAGGCCCTTTGGATCTTGGACCTTCCTTCGGTTCCTCTTCCTTCGTGTTAGGGGCATCTCCTGGGAAACCGGAATTAAGGTACATTTACAAACACTTTCGAACAGACTGTCTTAGGTTATAGAATGCTTTTCACTTAAGGCAGTGCCAGAGAAGTTCCATCCAGTGATTAACACACAGGCTTTGGAACAAGGTAAACAGGATTCCGACCTCCTAAGAGTGACTTATCTGAGCCTTGGGTTCCTTATGCATCAAATGGGAATAATAATGGCTTTTGACTTCACAGCTTTGCTGGATTAGCTGAGTAGATGTATGTTAAGCACTTAGTAAGTGCTCGGGAAGCAGGGGCTATTATTATTATTTTATTTTTGAGGCAGAGTCTCACTCTGTCACCCAGGCTGGAGTGTAGTGGCAGGATCTGGACTCTGCAGCCTCTGCCTCCCAGGTTCAAGGGATTCTCCTGCCTCAGCCTCAAAAGTAGCTGGGATTACAGGCGCCTGCCAGCACGCCCGGCTAGTTTTTGTATTTTTAGTAGAGATGGGGTTTCACCACATAGGCAAGGCGGGTCTCAAACTCCTGACCTCAGATGATTCACCAGCCTTAGCCTCCCAAAATGCTGGAATTACAGGCATGAGCCACCGTGCCCGGCCAAGCGGGAGCTATTATTAGTGTGGTTTCTCCATTTTTTATAAGGTAAGACTCTTTTGCAGATGAGGAAACATATTTGCTCAAGGTCACTCCACTGGGGGATGGTGAAGGGAGAAAAGCTAACTTGTCGATGACTGGGCTTTTTTTCTTGTACCACTTTACCTCACTTGAGGAATGTGAAAGGCACACCTGAAGGCATTTTCATTCTTAAGGAGTTTTAGTTATTCCTGAAAGAGAGAGAATGACGTGGCCAAGCACAGTGGCTCACAC
>PVKV010028059.1:0-25518 GCA_004027835.1 Alouatta palliata | reverse complement strand
ATTCCACTCACAGTCCACTGCTGTCTGTGATAAATACTGGGATTCCACTCACAGTCCACTGCTGTCTGTGATAAATACTGGGATTCCACTCACAGTCCACTGCTGTCTGTGATAAATACTGGGATTCCACTCACAGTCCACTGCTGTCTGTGATAAATACTGGGATTCCACTCACAGTCAGGCTTTACTGCACTATAACCTTTGAAAGTTGCTCGTTCCACAAAATCTGATATTTATTCTGACTTTAGAACATCTTGGACATGTTGCTATTCCTGATTTTCCTGATCCCAACCAAGTAATCGTGAAAGCTAAATTCAAATCCCGTCAGCTTGGGTAAGTCACATCAGCTTGCTGAGATCCATTTCCTAATCTCTAAAAAGAACATCAGGATCATATGCTCACAATACAGCTGCTCTGAGCTTTAAATGAGTTAAGGCATTTAAAACATTTCCCACAGTGCCTCCCACAAAGTAGGACTCATCATGTACTAGCTAATTTCAGAAATACTACTTTTCAGCAACATTTTATTCTATACAACTCTAGCAGAAATTTCCTTCTTTACCTAGGGCCAAAAATCTATTACCTGACAATACTGAGGAGTCCATCCTTTTCTAATTTCTTTTGTCCCCTTTTGTATGACCCAGTTTTAAGGGCTGTTCTCACATCACTCAGCATTCTCTGGTTTTCCAGTGTTTCTCACCAATTATGAGGCCCAAGCCTGAGCACACTGTTCCCGATGTTACCACACCAGTCCTTGGGATGCCAGCTGTCTCTCCTTCTGCGTCCCGTGTGCTCTACTGTACTCACATGGCACTGGCGTTGACAGCCACACACCACTGCTGATTCATGGCAGGAACACTCTTCGCGAAAGTCCCCGAGCCTATATCCCACATCTCACTGTCAGGACACAGCAGCCTAGGCCGGTTTTAGTGGCTCACACCTGCATTCCCAGCATTTTGGGAAGCCAAAGCGAGTGGGTCACCTGAGGTCAGGAGATCAAGACCATCTTGGCCAACATGGTGAAACCTCATCTCTACTAAAATACAAAAAAATTAGCCAGGTGTGCTGGCACACATCTGTAGTCCCAGCTACTCAAGAGGCTGAGCCAGGGGAATCGCTTGAACCCGTGAGGCGGAGGTTGCAGTGAGCCACGATTGAGCCACTGCACTCCAGCCTGGCGACAGAGCTCTTTTTTTTTTTTTTTCTTTTGAGACGAAAATGAGCTCTCTTTTCCGTCTCAAAACACACACACACACACACACACACACACACACACACACACGTCGCTGGGAATTCTTGGACAATGTAGAAAACAAAGCCCACCCTACACACCTACCTCTCCAGCCTCATCTTACGTGTCCCCCAGTCCACCTCACCTCTTAGGAGGAAGCTTGCATTATTTGTTCCTCACACAAACAAAGCTGTTTCTTGACCTCTGGCCCTTACACAACAAGCTCTCTCAGGCAACAGGAGTCCAGGTCTCCTCTCCTCTTGGCTGGCAAATCTCTGCTTGTGTGTTAAGGTTCAGGTCTTTAAAAAGCCTTCCCTGAGCCCCAGGCTAGGTTAGAGGTCCCATTTCTGTTCTCTCACTGTGGGTATTCTTACTGTAGGTATCTTTGGGGGCCCTAATAAATGACATTCCTTTTCCCTGGGGAAAGGAATGGGGAAATGACATTCCTTTTCCCTGGCGGCCTCATCCCCAGTCATGGCTGTGATGAGCCAAATCCTCCCAACACAGGTAACTTCCCTGCAGGCAGCTTCCTCCAGTGAATTGGAGAAGAAGCACCTGAGATCCACATGCCAAGTTTCTCCTCCCAAATTCACTGTTAGCTAAATCACTCCCTCTCTCCTGGGTGAGGTGAATGAAGAGTCCAAGAGAGGCTGGGTGGGTTGTCACTTGGAAGAAGCAACCTGTTTTGTTCTCCTCTTAGCAAAACTAGTGTAAATTTTCATCTAAAGCTGAGTCTTCTCAATGGACTGTAACCTACTGAAAGACAGTGTCCATTGTCTATGCAGGACACACACAAGGAAGTTGCCCAATAAGAATTTACTGAGCTAAACAGAGCTGGATTCCCTCCCACTGAGATCTGTCTCTATACCGTCTGCTCACTGATACTGATCAGGGATTCTTCAGGAGATCCTACCCCATCCTCAAGGAGAGAAGGCTCGCCACCGAAGAGATCCCTTCTTGGAAGGGCTTGTATCCACTTTGAAAAAACAAAGTAAACAGATATTTATATGTGATGGTGACAGTTAAATTATCTGGTGATAAATAATGCGAATCATCACTGCGGGGCAGGCAAATAATGTCAAGGTAGAATTCTACGTGCATCACAATTCCATGGCCATTGAGATCCTACTTGCGTAATCCAGCTTGTTGAAAAATAAAGCCACATTGAAATGCAACCTCCGTACATGTGTTCCTTGTGTTCTAGATCAAAGGTAGAAATGAGATTGCCTCAGCCAGGCATGGTGGCTCACGTCTGTAATCCCAGCACTTTGGGGGGCAGAGGCAGGCAGATCATTTGAGGTCAGGAGTTTGAGACTAGCCTGGTCAACATGCTGAAACCCCATCTCTACTAAAAATACAAAAATTAGCTGGGTGTGGTGGTGAGTGCCTGTAATCCCGGCTACTCGGGAGGCTGAGGCAGGAGAATGGTTTGAACCTGGGAGGTGGAGGTGGAGGTGAGCTGAGATCACACCACTGCTCTCCAGTCTGGGTAACAGAGCAAGACTCTGTCTTAAAAAAATAAAAATGAGATGGCCTCTTAAAGATGGAATATGATCACAAAATATCCACATGAGAGATAGAACAGAGTAGTGAATAAGCTTTAAGTTAAAAATCAAATATGCTGAAAAAGGAAAGATAAAACAAAGTGTTTTCAGAAATGGGAAACAGTCATTTTCAGCAAACTGGATTATGTTAAATTAGTACAGAAACTTAGAAATCACAAATTGATTTCAATATTTAATGATGACAATTCATACATTTCCTTTGTAATAATCTGCATTAAAGGATGAAAGTATATTGATGACAACACTATCTAGGGCCAAGATCATATCTGAAGTTCATACAGATTAAAGTGCGTCTAGACCATCTCTCCTTCCAAGGCTCAAGATTCCAGACATCCAGGGTCCCTCTTTTTTTCGTCTGTTTACCACCTTCTAAGTCTCCAAAGGGAAAGTTAGAAGCTGCTATCGTTTGAATGTATGTGTTTTCCCCAAAATTTATGTGTTAGAACCTAAATCCTAATGTAATAGTATTAAGGGGTGTCAGTATTAAATAATTAATGGTATCAAGAAGTGGGGGCTTTGGGACGTGATTAAGTCATGAGGATCAAGCCCTCACAAATGAGATTAGCACCCTTACAAAAGGGCTGAACTAATGAGGCCCTTTTGCCCTTCCATCTCTGCTACTGTGTGAGAACACGCATTTCAACGGCAAGGCGCTATCCTGGAAGCAGAGACCAAGCCCTCACCAGACTCCAATGCCCATGCCTGGTCTTGGACTTCAAGCCTCCAGAACCATGAGAAATCAATCTCTCTTCTCCATAAATGACTCCATCACTGGTATTTTGTAATAGCAGCGCAAATGGACTAAGACAGGAACCAATGTAGGAATATAAGCTCCAGACACTGCCTTTGAAGTGTTGAGGGGGAGTAAGGCATGCAAAGGAGGTGCCGAGGTGCCTGTGGTCGGAGGAAAATCGGTGGACTTTAAATACTCACTCAGGTTTCACATTCAGGTCAGTTATTTAGTTTGAATTCACTTTTAAAAACTGAATATCCAATTGCTCCAGCAATATTTGTTAAAAAGATTATCATGTCTCCACAGAATTGCCTTCGCACTTTGACAAATCAATTGCTATATCTGTGTGGGTCTGTTTCGACTCTGTAAGAATAGAGATTTTAAAATTGCATTGATTTCTATACTTATTCTTATGCCAGTATCACCCTGATCGATTGCTGTATCTTTAAAATAAATCCTTCCGTCAGGTACTGTGAATCTCCAGCTTTGTTTCTCCTTCCCAAAGTTGTTGTGGCTGTTCTAGGTCCTATTCATTTCCTTATAAATTTTAGAATCAGGTAGTCATGAGTTCACTCTTTTTCCTAACTTAATGTATTTTGTTTCTCAAACCCTGCCTTTCATATAGTATGTGTTTCATTGATGGCTAAGACTTTAACATGAGTTTCATCAGCTGAGACTTTGACATGAGTAATATCAAGGAACTTTTGGGTCCATGGTACTATGCAAAAGTCTGAGTAAGTACCATATTGATCTTTCTGACAACCTGTATTCAAAACCCAACTCACCTCCAAGTTATTATCTCTCCCGTGCCAGGTATTTTGCATGTATGATCTCCTTCAACCCTCAGAGCAGTCACAAGCAGCTGTCATGATGGCACTGCTTATCAAAGGTGATGCCACAAAACCATGGCAATAGGTCTGTGTCTTGCAAAGCTGGCTCCAACAACTCATGCTAGGGGATCCCCAAGGTGGAAAGGAACTTGTACAGAGCCAGTGGACAGCTTGAAGCCATCTTCCCCCTGCTCTTCTGTCTGTCCTCTGGCTGCTGCAGACAGGTTGGCCTTCGTCAGGATGGTGCTCATGACCCTGGCCACACAGGCAGCACATCTCACCTCGTGTTCTCGATCCTCTCATAATCATAATCATAATCATCTAGGAAGCTTCTGGAAAAATTAAAAAAAAATTTTTTTAAATGGACTCCCAGGCCTCAGACCAAACCTATTAAGTATGATTTTCTGAGGATGGAATACATGATCCTAATCTTACTCAGGTACTGAAGGGGGAAATATTGCTATAAGGGATATTAAGTCAATCTAAAAAAACTTAGATATGGAGAGTAAATCAAATAAAAGTAAATATACACTTACTTAGTTGATCATTATACTGTGGTTATGTAAGAAGATAGTCCTATTCTTCAGAAATACACATAATATTTAGGGCTAAAAGGTCACCATTAAATGATTTAAGAAAAATATATATATATTTGTGTGGAGGGAAGGAGAGAGAGAGGAGAGAGAATGTGCAGATAATGATTAAGCAAATGGAGTAAAATATTTTTAAAAGGTGAATCTACATATAAAGTTTCTTTGTATTATTTTTGTTTTTGCGAACTTGAAATTATTTCCAAATAATTTTAAAATTAATCTCATGTTAATTTTTAACAGCCCTTTGCATCAGTCAAGCTCTTCACTCTGAATAAACTCTGAATCCCTGGGAAATGTTTCGCATCCTAAAGGAATTAAACGGAACCACAAGTTCCTGTGCAATACACTTGTACAAACAGAACAGTGTGAAGGTTACTAAGCAACTCAAGGCACCTTGCACTCACTCTATTTAAAGGCCAAGTCCAGTTTTCCTTTTTAAAGCCTATTTAAATAAAAACCCAACTGTTTCCTGCACTTCGATTCTTTTTTCTTATTTTCAAATCCTCCAGAATCCTTCGCGAGGGTTGATTTGCAGATACACATCTCATGAAAACCACCAATATTTACGAAGCGACTACTGTGTGTAGGAGATCGTGCGAGGCGCTGGGAACACGAAGCCTCTTAACAGGCCACTCTTCACACTTTGTGAGACTTGTTGGAAGGGCCTGCCCACCCGCCTGAACAGTCGGCCTGGAGGACAGGGACAGGCGTGTACACACACACACACACCATCAGAGAGTAAACTTGTGCAGGGCTCGGAAGACCAGCACTCTCCTTTATTTCCTAGAAAATCCTGGAAGCGCCTTGGGAGCTCAGGAAGGAGCTCGGGGGAGAGCGCCGCAGGACCAGCGCTCACTGCGCATGCGCCAGGCTCTGAGCTAACTCCTCCCACATGACAGTCACCAGCCCTATCTCTTTCAAACACTTTGGGGCGGGGCGGGGCGGGGCGGGGGTTTGGGGTGGAAGCAGGTCTCAAAGCTGATGGGTGGGGGAGCTGGGATTTCAGCTTCTCTGTATCTGACCTCAACAGTCATGGCTTGGTTTTCTCTGATTTTTAAGTCACCATGAATATTTAACATAAAACTCGAAAGTTAAGCAGTATCTATTTCCTCCTTCCAAGCAAAAGCAAGGACCTTAGAACAAACTCAGAACACAATTCTCAAAAATCAGTCTATTATTGTCCGATTTTCTTTTTTTACCTTATTTTATTTATTTATTTTGGACAGGATCTGCTTCCTTGCCAAGGCTGGAGTGTAGTGGCGTCAACCAGACTCACTGTAACCTCCGCCTCCCAGGTTCAATTGATTCTCCTGCCTCAGCCTCCCAAGTAGCTGGGATATAGGTGTGCGCCACCATCCCGGATAATCTTTGTATTTTTAGTAGAGATGAGGTTTCACCATGTTGGCCAGGCTGGTCTCAAACTCTTGAACTCACTTGTGATTCTCCTATCTGGGCCTCGCAAAGTGCTGGGATTACAGGTCAGATGTGAGCCACTGTGTCTGGCCTCCATATAAATTTTAAAATCAGCTTGTCAGTTTCTTTAAAAAAAAAAAATACACTTCTATCTAGATTGTATTGAATCTATGGATCAATTGTGGGGAAAATCAACATCTTAAACATACGTGTCTTCCAATCCATGATCATGATATAATATCTCTCTTTATTTATTTTGTCTTCTTTAATTTGTCTCGGCAATGTTTTATGGTTTTCAGTGTACAGGTTTTGCATCCATTTTGTTGAATTTTGTGGAGTATTTCATATTTTTACACTCTTACATTTCAATTTCTAATTAGCAGAAAGAAATGCATTTGATTTTTATATATTGACCTCATATCTCATTTATAAGTTCTAAGAATTTTTATACGTTACTTCCAATTTTCTACATAGACGAACGATGTCAATTGTGAATAGATAAAGCTTTACATTTTGCTTTCCAATCTACATGCTTTCTTTTTTCTTGCCACCTGTGCAGGCTTGGATTAACATTATGATGTTGAATAGAACAGACATCACAGACATATTCCTTATCTTAGGGGAAAAGCATTGTCTTTCACCACTTAGTATAATAAGCTGAGGAAGTTTCCTTTTATCCCTAGTTTGCTGGAAGTTTTATATATATAGACATATAGATATAGATATAAATAGATATAGACATAGATAGATATAGATGTGGTCGGTTTGCTAAAATTTTGTTAAGATTTTATATCCACATACGTGAAGGATATTAGCCTGTAGTTTTCTTTTGTTGTAATTTTGTTTTCTGGCTGCAGGGTCATGGTAATTTGGGGCTCTGAAAAATGCATTGGGAACTGTTCTTTGTTCTTTCTTTGCCTGAATAAATTGATACAAAATTGGCATTGATTCACCAATGAAGCCACCTGGATATGAAATTTTCTGTTCTCTGTTATAATGTTTTTACTACAATTTCTATTTCTTTAGTAGGTTTAGGACGATGCAGGTTTTCTTTATGTGAAGTTCACTTAGTTTCTTGGATCTATGATTTTATAGTTTTTATAAAATGTGGAAAAATTTGTAACCATTATTTCTTCATATCATATTTTTAGTCTCTCTCCTCTCCTCCTCATACTTTATGATACATATGTAGACCACTTGACATTATCCCACAACTCATTGAAATTTCTTTTTTTCAGTCTTTTTTCTCTCTGTGCCTCATTCTGGATAGTTTCCAGTGCTATGTTTTTAGAATTATTATTCTTTTCTTCTGCAGTGTCTAAACTGCTGTTAAGTTAATCAAGTGTATTCATTTCTGACTATATTTCTTTTATCTCTAGACATTCCATTTCAGTTTTTCTGAATATCATTGATTTCTCTTCTTATCATATTCATGTTTTCCTCTACTTTATTGAGCATTTGGAGCACATAATAATAGTTATTTTAACCTCCTTGTCTGTTAATACTATCTTTTTGTCATTTCTGGGTTTGTTTTCCTTGAATGACTTTCTCACGATTGCAGGTCATTTTTTTGTTTTCTTCTTTTTATGCTATACGATTTTTAATTGGATGCTAGACATTGTGACTTTTATATTTCACTGTATTCCTTTAGAGTAAGTTGGCATACAGGTTACTTAGGAATAGCAATTCTTTCAAAGCTTGTTTTTAAGCTTTGTTAGTGCAGGCCCAGGGCAAGCCTTTAGGCCTAATTAGCCCCACAACTGAGTGTCATTTTCAAAAACCCCATCTGATTGTCCATGTATTATGAGGCCTCTCCGTCCTACTGGTGGGAGCACAGACTCTTCTCAGCCCTGTGTGAGCTCTGGGGATTGAGTGTTCACTGCTCTTCAGCTTCGTGGAGGTTCACTCCATGCGTCCACAAACCAGGATTCACCAAAGATTGCAAGGGACCCTTCTTCAGATTTTAAGAGTTAGCTCTATGAAGGTCCCACAAATTCTAGCTGCTTTTATCTTTACAAATGCTCATATATTTTTCCTCAACTAAGCAGAATCACTAATCTCTGCCCTGTGACCTGGACCTTGCCTCCAGGTGGTCAGTCAAGACAATCCTTCTTTCAGGAATTGCATTCCCGTACTGCCCATTGTTCAATGTCTGCGAGAGCTGTTTTACAGGTTTTGTCAGATTTTCTAGTTGTTTACAGTAGGGGTCTATGACACACACAGACTCTAGAGTGGTCCCAGGATCCTTATATCCTGGTGTCCCCCTATAGCATGTGTTATCTCCCCTTGAGGGTAGACAGGACCTAGCACTTTTCTAACAGAATTTGGCAAAGGCAATGGGTTGTACGTGATTATGTTACATAAGATTGTAATGCTCATCTTGGGTGGAGTCACTCTTCTTTGACGGCTTTGAAGAAACAAGTGGTCTTGGTGTGAGCTGCCATTTGGAGAGAACCGCATGCTCAGGAGCTGAGGATGGCCTCTGGCCACAGCCAGCAAGGAGTCGAAGCACTCAAACCAGCACTCTGCAAGAAACTAGACAATACTCTTCCAGTAACACGCGACTTTGGAAGTGGATCCCTCTCCAATCTTCAGATGAGCCCACTGCCCTGGCCAGTATCTTAATTGCAGCTTGGTGAAACCCTAAAGCAGAAAAGCCAGCTAAGGTGTGCCCAGACCTGACCCACTGGAACTGTGATATAATAAAATCATGTTTAACCTGCTCAGTTTGCAGTGCTATTGTTATGCAGCAAGAGAGAACTGATACAGAAGGCAATTCCCATAACAGTTAATACTTCAGGGGCAGAAGCAGAAATCCTCAGAAATCCTGCTTCACATAAACATATTGCTTTCTATAGAAGAGATCATGAGTGTCATTAAAATAAGAACAATGAATGTGAGAGAGTGAGTGATGGCAGACACAAAGATCCTTTACAGGGTGGAGATTAAGAACATTCTGACCGGACTTTAAATGGTGGCCTTGCCGCTGGGGACTTGCTACCCCTTATCTGTCTTGGCTGTTATTTCTTCATCTGTAAAGTGAGACTAACACCTGAATGACAGCATTCCTGCAGGGCGATGGGCCAGTGCAAGTAGAGTGCTCATCATCGTGGCAAGCACAGTAGAATTCAGGACATTTTAGGTGCTATGTTTGTTCTTTCAGTGATGTTAGCAAGATTAACATTTTCATAACTTCTAGTGATCAATAGCAGGGCCAGTGGGCATGATGTCTCACGACTGTAATTCCAGCACTTTGGGAGACTGAGTTAGGCAAAACGCTTGAGAGCAGGAGTTCGAGACCAGCCTGGGCAGCATAAGGAAACCCCATCTCTAAAAAAAAAAAAAAAAAAATAGAAGGGCCAGGACAGATCCAGAAGAACATTCTAAAACAGCCATGCAATGAGTATTTACCAAACTCTACTTTGTACAGGACTTCAATAAATACTTTGTTGAATACATTAAACATGGTCTCCAATCTCATGATGCTTACAATCTAGTGTGGAGAATGTTACATAGGTAGATACGTAGATAAGAACGTGATTGGTTCAATCGAGGAATCCTACTGAAATATATACGTAAATTAATACTATTTTTCCAGAAGCTATTCGTATATTAATTTGCTTCATCAAATTCCTCCTTTCTCTGAAGTGAGTGCCCTTAATGACCTTTCAGTCTGATTCCAGATTTTTCAGTCACTTTTAATTATTTAAAAAACCTGATCAACATGTTGATCTCATACTCAATTAAAATTACTCTTTTGGTACAAGTTTCAGTTAGACAGGAGAAGTAGTAAGATTTAGTGATCTTCTGCACAGCTTGATGACCGTAGTTAATAATAATACATTGTATATTTCAAAATTGCTAAAGCAGTAGATCTTAAATGTTGTCAGAACAAAGGAAATAAGCACGGAAGTGATGGATATATTAATTTGTTTGATTTAATCTCTCTACAATGTATAACCATATCAAAACAGCACTGTGTATGCCATAAATATGTAGTTATCATTTGTCAATGAAAAACAATAAACAAGGCCGGGTGTGGTGGTTCACGCCTGTAATCCCAACACTTTGGGAGGCCAAGGCAGGCAGATCACCTGAGGTCAGGAGTTGGAGACCAGCCTGGCCAACATGCTGAAACTCTGTCTCTACTAAAAATACAAAAATTAGCCAGGTGAGGTGGCAAACGCCTGTAATCCCAGCTACTCAGGAGGCTGGGGCAGGAAAATGGCTTGAACCCAGACAGTGAAGGTTGCAGTGAGCTGAGATAGTGCCACTGCACTCCAGCCTGGGCAAGAGTGCGGCTCTGTGTCAAAAAAAAAAAAAAAAAAAAAAAAGGTCCTGGTCAATAATCTTTCATTTTCCTTAATTCATGGCTTTTCCACACCATCAGTTCTCCTGGGGAACCACGGCCTGGGGAGCGTGCACGTGGGCATTGCTTCCGAAGCAGCTAATCACTCCAGGTGGAGTTAGGCAGGAGCTCTGGGGCGGTGCCTTGGACCTTTGGAGCATGGCTTTTTTGGTGACAGATGCTGCTGGTGTTATGATCCTTGGCCTGGTGTGGACCAGACTCAGACCCTTAAATAACGGAAATCCCAAGGAACTGTTTTCTCATTCTTACCTTTAGTAAAAATATTAAAGCTGTTATTGTCTGAGAGGTTAGGTGAGGTGGAGGTCTACTGGGACAAAAATAAGACAGAGAGAGCAAGAGAGGCAGGGACTTTAAACTGAATTGATGCTGAGACTTCTGAGCTAACAGGGACACTCATCTCCTTACTATTAGCAAGGGCATGCAGAGCACGGCCCCGGCACAGCTTCCTGCTACAATTTATATGAGTCACCCTAACTCCCTTTTAGGCGGCCCCACAGCTCTGCGTGATTACAGGCAGCATGGTCTCAGCAGTAGTCTCTTGACAAACTTGAAATATGTGTCAAAATCTGATTTTTAAAAATTAATGTGTAATTATACATATTTATGGGGTACATACATAGCAAGTTTCAATACAAATGCATGTAAAATGATCAAATCAGGGTCATTAGCATATCCAGCACCTCATTTACCATTTGTTTGTGTTGAGAACATTCAAAATCCTCTCATCTAGCTATTTCAAAACACATAATAAATTATCATTAACTATAGTCACCCTACAGTGCTATAGAATACGAGAATGTATTTCTCCTATCTAGCTGTAATTTTGCATCCTTTAACCAGTCCCTTCCTGTTCATCTTCTACCCTCCCCTCCCCTCCCCAGCCTCTGGTAATCACTATTCTACTCTCTAGTTCTATGAGCTCAACTTCTGAAGCTTCAGCATGTAAGTGAGAACATGTGGTATTTACCTGTGCCTTGCTCATTTCTCTTACCATAGTATCCTCCAGGCTCATCCCTGTTTCTGAGAATCACAAGATTTTATTTTTATGGCTGATTAATATTCCATTGTGTCCATATAAATACCTGTTTTAGTTTACTTTTCCTTTTCAATTTTTTTTATTTTTAATTTTTATGTGTATATAGTAGATGTATATATTTATGGAGTACATGAGATATTTCAGTACAGGCATACAATGCCTAATAGTTACATCAGGGTAAATGAGGTATCCATTACCACAAGCATTTATCATTTGTTTGTGTTACAAACATTTCGGTTATACTCTTTTAGTTCCTATAAAGTATAATAAGTTATTGTTGACTGTAGTCACCCTGTTGTGCTATCAGATACTAGACCTTATTCATTCTACCTATTATTTTGTGCCCATTAATCATCCCACTTCTCCCCAACATCCCTCACAACTACTCTTCCCAGTCTCTATCGATTCAACTTTTTTGTCTATTTTTTAATCAAATCATTAGATGTTTTCCTAATGAGTTGTTTGAGCTCTTTATATATTCTGTTATTAATCCTTTGTCAGATGGATAGTTTGCAAATATTTTCTCACACTTTGTGGGTTGTCTCTTCACTTTGTTGATCATTTCCTTTGCTGTGCAGAAACGTTTTAATTGGCTGTGATCTCATTTATCCATTTTGCTTTGGTTGCCTAAGCTTGTAGGGTATTATTACTCAAGAAATTTTTGCCCAGATCAATGTCCTGGAGAGTTTCCCGAATTGTCTTGGGGTAATTTCATAGTTTGAGGTCTTAGATTTAAGTTTTTAGTCCACTTTGATCTGGTTTTTTACATGATGAGTAATATGGGTCTAGTTTTATTCTTCTGCATATAGATATCCAGTTTTCCCAGCACCATTTACTGAAGAGACTGTCCTTTCACCAATATATGTTCTTGGCACCTTTGTCAAAAATGAGTTCACTGTAGACGTATAGATTTATTTTGGGGTTCTCTATTCTGTTCCATTGGTCTATGTGTGTGTTTTTATGCCAGCACCATGTTGTTTGGGTTACTATAGCTCTGCAGTATATACTTAAAGTTATCTAATTTGAAGTTAGATAACGTGATTCCTCCAGTTTTGTTTTTTCTCAGATATCTTTGGCTATTCTTGGTCTTTTTTGATTCCATATAAATTTTAGAATTATTTTTTCTGTTTCTAAGAAGAATAAATGTCATTGGTATTTTGGTAGGGATTCCATTGAATCTGTAGATTGTTTGGGGTAGCATGGACATTTTAACACTATGATTCTTCCAATCCATGAACATGGGATATCTTTTCATTGTTTTTGTGTCCTCTTCAATTTCTTTCATCAGTGTTTTATGGCTTTCATTGTACAGATCATTCACTTATTTGGTTAAGTTTATT
Source organism: Alouatta palliata (assembly GCA_004027835.1). Classification (NCBI taxonomy): domain Eukaryota; kingdom Metazoa; phylum Chordata; class Mammalia; order Primates; family Atelidae; genus Alouatta; species Alouatta palliata. Next base: position 12,408 of record PVKV010028059.1, on the reverse strand, counting down.
CCTAGGTATCTTATTTTATTTGAAGCTATTGTAAATGGGATTACTGTCTTGATTTGTTTTTCAGATTGTTTGCTATTGGCATATAGAAATGCAACTGATTTTTTTAGATGAGAACATGTACTGGAAAAAAAAGGAAATGCTACTGATTTTTGTATATTGATTTTGTATCCTACAACTTTACTGAATTTGTTTATCAATTCTAATAGGTTTTTTGTGGAGTCTTTAGGTTTTTTTCTAATATAAGATTATATCATCTGCAAATAAGGGTAATTTGACTTCTTTTCCAATTTGGATGCCCTTTATTTCTTTCTCTTGTGTGACTGCTTTAGATAGGCCTTCTAGTACTATGTTGAGTAACAGCAGTGAAAGTGGGCCTCCTTGTCTTCTTCCAGATCTTAAAGGAAAGGCTTTCAGTTTTTTCCCATTCAGTATGACATTAGCTGTGTGTCTGTCACATACGGCTTGTATTATGTTGCGGTATGTTCCTTTTAAACTCAGCTTTTTAAGGGTTTTTATAATGAAGGGATGTTGAGTTTTATCAAATGCTTTTTCAGCATCAATTGAAATGATCATATGGTTTTTGTCCATCCTTTTAATACAATGTATCACATCAATTGATTTGTGTATGTTGAACTGTTCTTGCATTCCTGGGATAAATCCCACTTGGTCCTTATGAATGATCTTTTAATGTTTTGTTGGTTCAGTTTGCTAGGATTTTGTTGAGGATTTTTATGTCGATATTCACGAGAGATATTGGCCTGTAATTCCTTTTTGTTGTTGTTGTTTTGTTATTTGTTTGTTTTTTGATGTGTCTTTGTCTGGTTTTGTTATCAATGTAATACTGGCCTCAGAAAGTGAGTTTAGAAGTATTCTCTCCCCCTCGTTTTTTGGAATAGTTTGAGTAGAATTGGTATTAGTCCTTCTTTAATTGTTTGGTAAAATTTAGCAGTGAAGCGATCAGGTCCCAGGCCTTTCTTTGCTGGGAGACTTTTTATTATAGCTCCAATCTCATTACTTGTTATTGGTCTGTTCAGGTTTTGAATTTCTGGTTGATTCAATCTTGAAGATTGTTTGTGTCTAGGAGTTTATCCATTTTTCCAGGTTTTCCCATTTATTGGCATATAGTTGCTCATACTTGTCGCTAATGATCCTTTGAATTTCTGTGGCATCCATTATAATGTCTCATTTTTCATGTCTGATTTTATTTGATTCTTCTCTGTTAGTTTGCCTAAAGATTTGTCAATTTTGTTTATCTTTTCAAAAACCCAACTTTTTCATTTTATTCATCTTTTGGGTTTATTTCATTTCAATTTCATTTATTTCTATTCTGACCTTTATTATTTCCTTTCTTACACTAATTTGGGGTTCGATTTGCTCCTGCTTTTCTAGTTCTTTAATATGCATTGTCGGGCTAAGTTTTTCTGCTTTTTGTTGTAGGCACTTATTGCTATAAATTTTCCTCTTAGTACTGTTTTTGCTGTATCCCATAGGTTTTGGTATACTGTGTTTCCATTTTCATTTGCTTAAGAAATTTTAAAATTTCCTTCTTAATTTCTTTATTGATCCACAGTCATTCAGGAGCATATTGTTAAATTTCAATGTGTTTGTGTTGTTTCCTAAGTTTCCTTTTTTATGGTTTCTACTTTTATTCCATTGTGGTCAGAGAAGATACTTGATATAAACTTCAGTTTTTTTTTTAAGACTTGTTTTGTGGCCTGACATGTGGTCTAGCATTGAGAATCGTCCATAGGCACAGTAGAAGAATGTGTATTCTGCAGTTATTAGATGAAATGTTCTGTAAAGATCTATTAGGTCCTTTGGTCTATAGTGCAGATGAAGAAACAGTATCTGATCTATTTTCATCTGCACTATAGCCCAAATGGACCTAATATTGCATATTAAGAAGCTGATGTTTCTTTGTCGATTTTCTGTGTAGACAATCTGTCTAACGCTGAAAGTGGGGTGTTGAAGTCTCCAGCTATTATTGTACCAAGATCTATCTCTCTCTTCATCTCTAATAATATTCACCTCCATCTGCTGTCCCCCTCCTTCCCCATGCTGTGCTCACAGTGGTGCAAAACCAGCATTTCAGAATGGAATCCAGGCCAGTGAAGTGGCGATCGTCCTCGAGGAAGCCATCAGAGTTGTACCTGCCAAGGACAATATATGTCCTCTTTGCTAAAAGGATATTGAGAGCCCAGTCCAGTGAAATGTTTAATGTTGATGGATTATATTCCCCTACCACTGAGTAGCTTCCCAGAAAGCTGGGAATTGATTTTCCTCATTATAAGTGCACTTTGTAAAATACTTCAAAATTTCAAACCAGTATTTCAAAAAACAAAGCCTCCAGCCTGGTTACACAGCCCCTGCCCGGCACGGGTATTCAGGGAGCACCCTTCTTGAGGCCGCCTGTTGATGACAGGCTTAGGAAAAGCAGGCAGCCGCTGTGTAATCTGCTTCTAGGGCACCAGCATCAGCTTCTGACTGTGCTCATGAGGGAACTCAGTCTTCCAAGGCCCGGGACGAGTGCAGTCATCTTCAGGGTGAGCTGACGTGCTCGACCCATGCCCACCCATTGCAGGTCTCCCCTTCCAGAGCCCTTTCCTCCTGCACACCCACACTTCACTCTCCTAACCCCTGGCTCCCCCAGAAGCCACCCCGACAGAGAAACGAAGGAGGAAGTACTTTAGAGGAGCCCAACAGACCCAAGCCGGCAGACTCACACTGAAAATCCCATGGGACTTCTCGCCTGAGATGAGTACAGCGCATACTGAATGATTATAAGCATCACTACAGAATAGCGATTTCCTCTGACGTGCTGCCAGCATAGCCTTGCTGAGGAGCTCATTAACATTCCCTTTAAGTAAGGATTATTTTGGTGCTGGTTTTTTTTTTGATACGGACGGAATCTCGCTCTGACACCAGGCTGGAGTGCAGTGGCGCGATCTCGGCTCACTGCAACAACCGCCTTCCGGTTCAAATGATTCTTCCGCCTCACCCTCCCGAGAAGCTGGGACTACAGGCGAGTGCCACCGTGCCTGGCTAATTTTTGTATTTTTTTTAGTAGAGACAGGTTTCACCATTTTGGTCAGGATGGTCTCGATCTCTTGACCTCATGATCCACCTGCCTCGGCCTCCCAAAGTGCTGGGACTACAGGCGTGAGCCACCAGGCCTGGCCATTTTGGTGCTTTTCTTACACTGGCAAAGGTGTACATCACAATTCAGGCCTTACTTTCTTCCAGTCCTCCAAGGTCTCTGGGAGGTCGCGTTTTGAACCACCCCAGAGTCAGAGGGGCTTCTGGATCCAGCTCTGCTGCCTTGGGCTTCTTTGCCAGGGGAACCCTGCTACCTTCAGGCACCTCCATTCCTCCACCTGCTTCAGGGAAGGTGGTGCTTGGCCAGATCCCAACTGATACCGTTTGAATGTGTGTCCCTCTCAAATCTCACGTTGAAATGTGATCCCCAATGTTGGAGGTGGGCCCAGTGGGAAGTGTCTGGGTCAGAGGGAGTGGGTCCCTCATGAATGGGTTGGTGCTGCCCTCTTGGGAACAAGTGAGTTCTTGCTCTATTAGTTACCGCAGGAGCTGATTGTTAGAAGGAGCCTGGCACCTCCTCCTCTCTCTCTTGCTCACTGTCTTGCCATGTGACACACCTGCTCCCCGTTCACCTTCCACCAGGAGTAAAAGCTTCCTGAGGCTTCACCAAAGGCTGAGCAGATGCTGATGCCTGCAGAACCTGCCTGTACAGCCTGCAGAACTCAGAGCCAAATAAAACTCTTCTCTTTATAAATTACCTAGCCTCAGATATTCCTTTATGGTAACACAAAACGGACTAATCCACCAACTGTAAAAGGCAAGGCCACCCTGTTTAACCTCACTGCCCTGCCATTGACCATGCACTGCTTTCAGTCCATGAGAAGCAAGTGGGTGGCTGTAGGCACCTGTAGATAAAAGACTTGGAGAGAGCTGAGGCCTGCTGTCTGGGCCAGAGGGGAGTCGGCTGAGCATGCAGTCACAGGGCTGTGGGCCCAGCTGAGAGTCCAGAGACTGACATACCTGAGCTTCTTGTAGGGGACTGTTATTGTCTTTAAGTTCGTTTCAGTCAAGTTTCCTACTGCTTGCAACCAAAAGTATCTTAAAGGATACACTTATGTAAGACTTAGAGGATTAGACCTCATCACTCCTCACTAAATACTCTGCACAGCAAAGCTATTATAACAAACTCAAAATTCCAATTCTGTTTACTATAGCCTTACCAATAAAGAATTGTACAATAAAAAGTTAGACGAATCATAGAACTGAAGTTCAAACCTGAATGTTTGGGTTCCTTTCATCTACTTATATGTTCATGGTCTGGTCAGTATTTTAATCAACCACTTGGATAAGGACATAAACGTTATAGTTATTAAATGCAATGCAGACTGGCCAGGTGCAGTGACTCACGCCTGTAACCCCAGTGCTTTGGAAGGCTGTGGAAGGAGGACAGCTTGAGGCCAGGAGTTTGAGACCAGCCTGGGCAATACAACAAGACCTCATTTCTTGCATAATAGTGAAACTTCATGGGTGTCACCTTTAAAATTAAGCCCCACTGAAGACGGCCCACTAAGCAGCAATGTCCTGTAAATTCAGACCAATACGATAACTAATAAGGAGCATTTTAAGTGCTTGTTATTTATGTATAGTGTTCTTTAAACTTCACAATTCTATGACATAGGTACTGTCATTCTTCTATTTTACAAGCAATGAAGCTGAAGCCTAAACAAATCTCATAATATTGAATTCACAGTATGAGGCAAAGCGTACTGAGCCTAGATCTCTCTGTTACTGACATAAAACTGAAGTGAATTGCATTCCCATTGGAAAGGAAATAAAACTGTCATTACTTGTAGAATATGTAATTATACGCCCAGAAAAAACAGACTAAAAACTGTTAAAGTTAATAATAATGTGATAAAATGACTAAATACAGGATAACTACCTACAATTATAAATAATATTCCTATATACTAGCAATAGTGGTTAGAAAATATAATGGAAACTCACAACAACAAAATTAAAATACAAGTAGAAATTGCTTTAACAACAATTTATGGAATTTATATGTTGAAACTCCAATAACTTCAGACACATTGACTAAATGGAGAGACATTCAATTTTTGGGGATGGGAAAAGTTAGTACTATAAAAGTCTTCCCAAATTAATGTACGGATTAAAATAAATCACATCAAAATCTCAATGGAATCTTTTAAGACCTGAAAAAAAATGATTTGAATTTCATCTTGAAAAAGGAACTGACAAAAAATAATTCTAAAAAGTGTTAAGGGTAAAACAGTTATCAGAGCTGGGCCTACCAGATCTTACAAGGTATCATAAAACATCAGCAATAAAGCCAGATGGACCCAAGCAGAGGCACATGGGAGCGCTCCTTCCTCTTCTTGCTCCTTTCCTATATGTGTGAAATTACATCAAAATAAGGAGTGACATTGTATTAAAAGTCAATATGGCCGCCTACAGCACCTGAGCCTATTACACCAGGGGTTCCCAACCCCCCGGCCACAGACCATGGCCTGTCAGGAACCAGGCTGCCCCGCAGGAGGTGAGAAGTGAGTGAGCGAAGAAGCTTCATCTGTATTTACAACCACTTCCCATTGCTCATATGACTGCCTGAGCCTCCCCTCCTGTCAGCTCAGTGGCGGCATTAGATTCTCACAGGATCACGAACCCCATTGTGAACTGTGTATGTGAGGGTTCTAGGTGGCATGCTTGCTCCTTATGAGAATCTAATGCCTGATGATCTGTCACTGTCTCCCATCACCCCCAGATGAGACCATCTGGTTGCAGGAAAACAAGCTCAGGGCTTCCTCTGATTCTACAATATGGTGATCTGTATAATTATTTTATTATATATTACAATGTAATCATAATAGAAATAAAGTGCACAGTAAGTGCAATGTGCTTGAATCATCCTGAAACCCTCCCTTCCTGGCCAGTCCATGGAAAAATTGTCTTCCAGGAAACCAGTCCCTGCTGCCAAAAAGGTTGGGGACTGCTATATGACACCACAGAGACTTATATATTTGAATGGATCCCAATTCCAAGTCCCTGGAAGAGAGTCCACTGGGGCCCAGTCACCTCTGGGGAGGGTGGCAGGCCCTGGGAGGCCAGGGTTCCTGTCTCAGGTGGGGAGGGCTCCTGGAGAGAGGGACCTGGGAGTCCGTTCCCGCATGCATTCAACCAGGCAAGGCAGACTGGTAACTCACTAGGATAAAGCACTATATTCAAGAGTTAGGTCAGAAAGTCCACCTTTGAATCAGCCTAAGAAGACTAGAGGCCAAGTTCATCTTCACAATCACTGACATGTCTCTGAAGCACTGAGGTCTCAGTAGCAATAAAACAGAACTGTGATAGATGATGCAAGGGAAAGATGAGTGAACGGACAGATGGATGGGCAGATGGACCTGTAGACAGAAAGCAATTGGGATTGATAAGCAATAAACCTACCTGGATGGCCAGGAAGGATTTGGAACTCTTTCTCCTCTGACCTTGTATAGTTCACTCTCCTTCATAACTGGCCTGACCCTTCCAGTTGCAGGTAACAAAAATGTTTTTCCCAGAGAAGCTTGTCTCTTCTTTCATCATGCAAGCTTCACTGCAGCACCTTCTCCTCTGCCAGTGGGAATTAACTCCAAACAAAAGGCACTCCATGTGTATCTTTCAGCAGGCCACCCGAGACAATGGTCAGCATCTCCTGTTTGCTGCCTGTGGGTCAGGCCCTGGCCCAGATCCAGCCAGCAATGCCAGTGCAAAGGGTCACAGAGCAACCAGGTGACATCGCCACACAAAGCCCAGCCAAGCCCACTCCTTCAAGGGCAATGAAGAGCATTGCTGCTCACCAGGGTCAAGTCCGGCGCACACAGATGTTGTGTTGTATGATAGTTTTGCAGCAACCAGCCAACTCAAAACCTTACTTGTGCGATTGTTTCTCCAAACACTTCAGGAGGCGGGTCATGGCCATACGGTCCGATTGACATCATATGACACACATTTGCCTCACCTCCTTATGCCAAAATAAGGCATATCCAGTTTTATCTCCACTAAATGGCTCTTTAGCTATACCTTGTAATTTCAGTTTATTGTTTAGTTTGCTGTAGATAATATATGCATCCTTAACCTAAAATGTGATCTAAAATGTTTAGCATTGAAATAGAAACATTTTAAATGACAAAGATAAACAGTTATTGTTTTAGAAGCAACATTTTTTAAAAGTAGACTCTTAAGTTTTATCTTTGTTCTATATTCCAAAGATAGAATTTGGCTCAAATACTGAAAATTACAAGAAAGTGATGCTTGTTCAAAATGAGAAACATTCTAACTGGACAGGTTGCCTGTGACTGGCATCAATCAAATAGAAACAGGATATTCACCTGCTACATGAAATAATCATATTAAATTACATGTAATGGTTATAATTTTTTTGTAATCCTCAACTCATACTAATTTTAATGCTCACAACTGTAGATGCTAAGCATTGTTAGAATGAATGACCTTTATAATCTTTTCAACTGTGAGTCCATATACTCTGGTACATCTGCCCCTTCTTATTCCCAAATTTAATCTATGCTTATTCTAATATAGACCTTATACATCAACAGGGATTAAAAATACCACCTTTGGGGCTGGGCGTGGTGGCTCATGCCTGTAATCCCAGCACTTTGGGAGGCCGAGGTGAATGGATCACCTGAGGTCAGGAGTTCAAGACCAGCCTGGACAACATGGCAAAACCCTATCTCTACTAGAAATACAAAAAATAGCTGGGCATGGTGGTGGGCACTTGTAATCCCAGCTACTCAAGAGGCCGAATCAGGATAATCACTTGAACCTGGGAGGTAGAGGGTGCACTGAGCCGAGGTCACGCCACTGCACTCCAGCCTGGGTAGAAAGAGCAAAACGCCATCTCAAAAACAACAGCAAAAAAAAAAAAAAAAAAAAATACATTTGGGACTTCAGTTTACACATGAACTAAACACACATAATCATTTCCGCTTCCTTTGCAACCTCACTTGAAAGCCTAGAAGGGATTTTAAAAAAGGTGGGTGGGGGGGATCAAACAAAAGAAAGAAAAAGGAATAAGCCCATGAGGACAAAGAAAACAAAGAAATGACAGCAAATGCTATCAGGAACATTTTGGTAGCAGGAGAGTTGGTGGACAGATGATAACTTAGGTTTCTGCTTTGTCCACTCTATTAGCAGCCTGCAAAGAGGTGAGGGTTTGGGAGTGGTGACAGAAATAAGCCACGCAGCATGCCAGAAAATATCCCCTCCACAAATCTGAGACCCAGAAGCAATGGGTTTCCTGGAGGTGGCCATGCTGAAACACTTAAAATTCAGGATGGGTAAGGGCAGGAGTCCCGGAACCTTGCCTGTTATTGTAGCTATTGTTATCTGTGGACGACTTAAAGTCTACTTCCTTGCTACTCTTATTTTCTTGAGGTTTTTTTTTTTTTTTGAGACTGAGTCTCATTCTGTTGCCCAGGCTGGAGTGCAGTGGCATGATCTTGGCTGACCACAAACTCCACTCCCAGGTTCAAGCAATTCTCCTGCCTCAGCCTTCCGAGTAGCTGGGACTACAGGCACGTGCCACCACACCCAGCTAATTTTTGTATTTTTAGAAGAGATGGGGTTTCACCACATTGGCCAGGCTGGTCTCGAACTCCTGACCTCAGGTGACCCACCCGCCTCGGTCTCACACAGTGCTGGGATTACAGGCATGAGCCACCACACCCAGCCTCCTTGCTACTCATTTTCTGTGTGTTTTCTCTCTCCCATGTTCTTCTCCTGCACTCTTTTGGGGTAATCAAGTATTTTTTGTATTCAATTTTATCTCCACCAATGGCTCTTTAGCTAGCTATACCTTGTAATTTCACTTTGTTGTCAGTGGTTGCTCTAGGGAATTAAATATGTATCCTTAACTCATCACAGTCTACCTCGTATCTAATGTAAGATATCACTTCATATCTAATATAAGAACCTTACAAGAGAAGTTCATTTCCTCCCCATGCAATCTTTGTGCTATCGTTTCAAACATTTTACTTCTACATGTTACAAACATTATTACTTGGTGTTCTTTGTAGATTGGTTCTTTCAACCAACTTCCTAGATATATTTTTTCTTCCTTTGTAAAGGGGAGAAGACACAGGCCTACATAGTGCTGAAAGATAAAAGAGTCTCAGACTAATATTCATTCAATCCAGAAGTGTTTCTTCCACTTTTATCCTATTTTTGGCAGAGTAATCAACACTCTTTTTTAAGAACTAAAAGAGAAGGGAACTTGTGTCAGATTTGCATACAATGGTGAAGGAATTTAAAATTATTTATAGCTTCTTTTTCCAACTGACTTTTTCATTGGAAATTTGTTCAGAAAGTTAAAGAAGGCACATCTCTAAACCAGAACAGAACATTTTGTACAGAAAAACAAGAGAGAAATTTCAAACTAAAAAGAGATTTCATCACAAGGTTCATATTTGGGAAGTAACTTTACCACCTACCAACTTTGAGTGGTTTCAAATTTTAGTCCAAATATTCTTATTTTCAAAGAATGAGAACAAAGAACTTTTAAAGTAATTTTCAGATAAATCTTGGGTCTGTAGTTTCCAAGATTTAAGAGCCAGAGGTTAGAAATTACTTAAATTTTAATTATATGAAAATTAACCCAAATTACTCTGATACAGCTAAATAAAAAGTAGAAGCATATTTTAACTGGAAACATTCTGTAAATTTAATATTTGTGCTTGGCTAGGAACAATGTGTGGGAATGAGCCACATCTGCCAACAGGTGCATCTTTTTAAAACATGCATCCTTTTAAAAATTCGATGCAACAAAACCCAATATAAGAGTTTCGTAAGAAAACAACATGTAATTAATTTGGTTCTCCCTTTAATGTCTGTATGCTTCCCAAAATCTGAAAGTCAGAAGTTTTTTAAAAACTACTATGCAGAGAGATCCAAGATGGACAAATAGGAACAGCTCTGGAGTGCAGTTTCCAGCGAGAAGAACGCAGAGGGTGAGGGATCACCACATTTCCAAATGAGTTTTTACTGCCCACAGACCAGGAGATTCCCAGGCTGAAAAGCACCACAAGTTTCCAGCATGTTTCAGCTGGCACTGCGGGTCTCTGCACAAAAACTCGCACAAATCTGGGTGGCCATTTCAACAGGTGCCCAGAACACCCGGGATACAGAGCCACCCATTCAACTGAAAAAAAGAGGGCTGAAACAGGGAGCCAGGTGATCTGGCTCAGCAGGTCCCACCCTCCACAAAGACCAGCAATCTGAAATGTTCTGGATTGAGAGTTTGACAGCAAGTGCAGCTGGATCTAGGGCAGTCCAGCTTGGTGGGGGAAAGGGTGTCAGCCATTACCGAGGCAGTCCACCACTACTGAGGCAGTCTGCCATTACCAAGGCAGTTCTAACAGGAAGTTCACACAGCAGCTGGGCAGAGCCCAGCAGCTCAGTAATGCCTCTGCTGGCAGACTATAGCTAGACTACCACCTTGCTGGGCAAGGCAGCTCTGAAAACAGGCAGCAGCACATCAGGAACTTATAAATAAAGCCCGACCTTTCCAGGATAGAGCACCTGGGGAAAAAGGTGTTTACGAGTTCTGCTGCATCAGGCTTAAATATACCTGCCCAGAATCCCTAAACAGAATAACAGAGCTCCCAACTCAGCACTTGAGCTCCTACAAGGGACACACTGTCTCCTCAAGCAGCTCCCCCACCCCCGTATATCCAAAGAGACACCTCATAAAGGAAAGCTCAGACTGACATCTGGCAGGTACCCTTCTGGGACAAAGATAACAGTAGAAGAAACCAGCAGCAACCCTTGCTGTTCTGCAGCCCCCATGGGTGATCCCCAGGGAAACACGGTCTGGAGTGGACCTCCAGCAGGCCTAGAGCAGAGGGGCCTGATGGTTAGAAGGAAAACTAAAAAACAGAAAGAAATAATTTCAGCATCAACAAAAAGGACGTCCACTCAGAGACCCCATCCGAAAGTCACCAACTACAAAGACCACAGGTAGATAAATTCACAAAGATGAGAAGAAACCAGCGTAAAAAGGATGAAAACACCAAAAACCAGAATGCCTCTCCTCCTCCAAGGGATCACAACACCACACCAGGAAGGGAACAAAACTGGATAGAGAATGAGTGTGATGAATTGACAGAAACAGGCTTCAGAAGGTGGGTAATAACAAACTTTTCTGAGCTAAAAGATCATGTTTTAACCCAACGCAAAGAAACTAAGAACCTTGAAAAAAGGTTAGACAAAATGCTAACGAGAATAAACAGCTTAGAGAAGAATATAAATGATTTGATGGAGCTGAAAAACACAACACGAGAACATTGTGAAGCATATACAAGTTTCAGTAGCCAAATCAACAAAGCAGAAGAAAGGATATCAGAGATGGAAGATCAACTCAATGAAACAAAATGAGAAGGCAAGATTAGAGAAAAAAAGAGTAAAAAGAAATGAACAAAGCCTCCAACAAATATGGGATTACGTGAAAAGACCTAATCTACGTTTGATAGGTGTATCTGAATGTGACAGAGAATGAATCCAAGCTGGAAAACACTCTTCAGGATACTATCCAGGAGAACTTCCCCAACCTAGCAAGGCAGGCCAACATTCAAGTCCAGGAAATACAGAGAACACCACAAAGGTATTCCTCAAGAAGAGCAAATCCAAGGCACGTAATTGTCAGATTCACCAGGGTTGAAATGAAGGAAAAAATGCTAAGGGCAGCCAGAGAGAAAGGTCAGGTTACCCACAAAGGGAAGCCCATCAGACTCACAGCAGATCTCTCAGCAGAAACCCTACAAGCCAGAAGAGAGTGGGGGCCAATATTCAACATCCTTAAAGAAAAGAACTTTCAACCTAGAATTTCATATCCAGCCAAACTAAGCTTCATAAGCAAAGGAGAAATAAAATCCTTTCTGAACAAGCAATTGCTGAGAGATTTGTCACCACCAGGCCTGCCTTACAAGAGCTCCTGAAAGAAGCACTAAACATAGAAAGGAACAACCAGCACCAGTCACTCCAAAAACGTACCAAATGGTAAACAGCATCAACACAATGAAGAAACTGGGTCAACTAACCAGCAAAACAACCAGCTAGCATCAAAATGGCAGGATCAAATTCACACATAACAATATTAACCCTAAATGTAAATGGGCTAAATGCCCCAATCAAAAGACAGAGACTGGCAAATTGGATAAAAAGTCAAAACCCACCAGAGTGCTGTATTCAGGAAACCCATCTCATGTGCAAGGACCCACATAGACTCAAAATAAAGGGATGGAGGAGGATTTACCAAGCAAAAAGCAAAAAAAAAAAAAAAAAAAAAAAAAAAAAAAA